>JAACNH010002395.1:0-40609 GCA_019447015.1 Hymenochirus boettgeri
TTTTTGGTAGAACATACTACAGTTGGGGCAAGTTAACATTCATGGATAGTCGTTGTGGTATGAAAATACTACAGAGTGGGAGTTGTAGACATTCAATGGATCGTTGTTGAGTAGAAAATATTTACAGTTGGTTGGTATGAGTAGAAATTCAATGGCGTCGTTTTAGTTAGTAGAAAATACTAAAAGTTGGTTTGAGTAGAACCATTCTATGGGTAGTGTTAGAAAAAATACTACAGGTTGGTGTGAATAGAACATTTTAGAGTTGTTGTTACTACAAATACTACAGGTTTGTGTGAGTAGAAACATTCTATGAGTCTTGTATTACCTAGGGTGCTCACAGATGTGGGGGTCATTGCAAGTAATACATTCTCTCTCTCTGAATCTGAATGTCCTGTGAGTTAGTGTGGGCAGCGGTGCCTGCAGACTGGTGTGACTGACTAGAACTTTCTGCAGGTCATTGTGGGTTAAAGTGCTGCAGTTTAATGTGAGTAGAATGTTCTATGAGCATTTTGTGGGTCAGTGTACATAGAAAGTGCTATGGGTCTGTGTCAGTAAAATGCTCTGTAGGTTGGAGTGAGACGAATATCCTGCAGGTTTGTAGTAGAAAATACTATAGGTTGGTGTGAGTAGAACATTCTATATGGGTTCGTTGTGATAGGAAATAGTACTGCAAGTTGTGTGTAATAGAACATTCTATGGTCGTTGTTAGTAGAAAATACTACAGGTTGGTGTGAGAGAGCATCTATGAGTTGTTGTTAGTAGAAAATCCTACAGGTTTGGTGTGCAGTGTTAGAGACATTCTATGAGTTTGTTGTTAGTAGAAAATACTACAGGTTTTGGTGTTGAGTAGAACATTCTTGAGTTGTTGTTAGTAAGAAATATACAGGTTGGTGTGAGTAGAACATTCTATGAGTTTTTGTTAGTAGAAAATACTACAGGTTGGTGTGTGGTTGAGTAGAAACATTCTATGAGTTTTGTTATAGAAAAATACTACAGGTTGGTGTGAGTAGAACATTTCTGAGCGTTGTTGTTAGTAGAAAAACTACAGGTGTGTGAGAGACTTCTATGAGTTGTGTTAGTAAAAATACTACAGGTTGGTGTTGTGAGTAAACATTCTATGAGTCGTTGTTAGTAGAAATACTACAGGTTGGTGTGAGTAAAACATTCTATGGAGTCGTGTGTTAGTAGAAAAAACTACAGGTTGGTGTGAGTAGAACATCTATGAGTTGTTGTTAGTAGAAAAACTACAGGTTGGTGTGAGTAGAACATTCTATGGAGTGTTGTTAGTAGAAAATACTACAGGTTGGTGGTGAGTAGAACATGCTATGAGTTTGTGTAGGAAAATATACGGTTTGTTGAGTAGAACATTCTGGGTATTGTTAGAATTACTGCAGTGTGTGGTAGAACATTCTAGTGGGTCGTTGTTAGTAGAAAATACTACAGGTGGTGTGAGTAGAAAATTCTATGGGTTTGTTGTTGGTTGAAAGTACTGCAGGTTGTGTTTGAGAACATTACTAGGGGTCGTTGTTAGTAGAAAATAATACAGGTTGATGTGAGTAGAACATTTATATGAGTGTTGTAGTAGAAAAATACTACAGGTTGGTGTGAGTAGAACATTCTATGGGTTATGTTTAGTAGAAAATACTACAGGTTGGTGTGAGTAGAACATTTATGAGTGTTGTTAGTAGAAAACTACAGGTTGGGTGAGTAGAACATTCTATGAGTTTTTGTTGATAGAAAATACTACAGGGTTGGTGTGAGTAGAACATTCTATGAGTTGTTGTTTAGTAGAAATATTACAGTTTGATATGAGTAGAACATTCTATGGGTCATGTAGAAATTACTGCAGGTTTGTGTGTGTAGAAACAACTATGGGTCGTTGTTAGTAGAAATACTACAGGGGTGTGAGTAGAAACATTCTATGAGTTGGTTGTAGTAGAAAATACTACAGGTTGATATGAGTAGAACATTCTATGGGTCATTGGTAGAAATTACTGCAGGTTTGTGTGTGTAGAACATACTATGGGTCGTTGTTAGCTAGAAATACTACAGGGGGTGTGATTAGAACATTCTATGGGTTGTGTTGGTTTGAAATTACTGCAGGTTGTTTGTGAGTAGAAAGTGTTTAGAAATTAACTAGGTTGGTTTGTAGAACGTTTTGTAGGTTAGGGTTGGTGTGAATGTCCCAAAATGTGTACTTCGGTTATAATAAATAAATATGCCCTACACTTGGGGTATCTGGATTGTATGGTAGAATGAAAGTCTCGAAAGGCCCTGGCTAATAAAATGTAATGTAACGTGGAATAGCAGAAAGAACATCTTAACTGGTTACCATGTGCAGTGTTTACCTGTCGCTGTTGGTACCTACGTTTCCCAGTATCCCATGATAGCCAAATGAATGGCTGGGAATGTTAGTGTAACAAACACTTAAAGTTTTCTGACTAGTTTAATGTTAACTCAGGTTCCAAACCAAAAAACTCTTTTCTACCTCAATCCAAAAACCCCAGTTATGGAGGCATGTTTATAATGGTGTTGTACCCCGTGACTGAACACAGTATCAATACAAACAAAAAAGACATTTCAAAACACTTCCGATCATTAATGATATATATGAAGTCACACAAGTGGTAGTAAACCCATTTGATACAATGTCAAGTGTCAGTGTACAGCTTGTATTGTATAACAGTTGTAAATTATATGTCCCAAATGGCCATTTCCCTTCCTGGTGCTATGGACTTTAGTGTTACAGGTGTTGAATGGGACCAGTTCAATGTGGTGTTATTGCTCACACTCGCTCATACTGGTCACTGGGAGTTGAACATGGCACCACCTGGTAAAGAAAAATAGAATTGTTGCTGTATAAAGATGGCCTAGGCTATGAGTAGGACTGCCAACACCCTGAGTGAAACGTGGCTCAGCGTCATATCCATAGGGTTGTCTTTGCATATAGATTATGACAAGCATGTGTCGCGGACAGGTGAGAGTACTAAGACAAGGTGTGTTTTGCCTACAATCAAGGCATGTTGGGGTGTGTGATGGTCTGGGAGAGTATGCAGCACCACTGCCAGCACTGAGGAGCTACAGTTCACCAAAAACACATGGCTTACCAAATGAGGGACTGTGCCCTAGACCCAGCCGAGTCCCCAATTCATTTTCTATTTGATGTCTCCAAATGTGTGACAAAGTATATCTAGATACAGTGTGTTAAAGGGCAACTTGGTCTCAAAAAAACAGTTAGGTAAATAAGCCTGCAGTGTGATGCCAGAGTCCCAAGTAATACCATCAGCGCCTATACCCCAATCTACAGCCACTGTCTCACCTATAGACAAGCCCAGATCCTCAGGAGACTTGTCACGCCTCACGTACACGGTTACCCCCGGTCTTAAAGCGCAAGGTATAGACGCTGAGGCCGGGTATACTCAGGAAAAACCGAACAACCAATGGAGCAACACAGGAGCTGGAAGACAAAGAAGAGAACAAGAATACAATGAAAACAATGAATAATTGAACAATGAACAAGACGTGGCTACTAGAATATAGCAGGGACCACTATAACACGCAATGAGGCAATAACAGAAACAGCTAAAGGGCAAGTCCAGACCCAAAATGAAAACTTACATACAGGTAAATCACCCCCCAAAACCCTAAACGGTAATAGTTTGAAATCTGAAATATATTAAGTGTAACCTGAATCCTAACAAGCCTGTGTTCTCGTTTCTGCTTCCTGGTTCTTCCAGTTAGTAACTGTCAGTTATGGATTTGACAGTTGACATCACAGCCAATGACTGAATGTTAATCCTGCTGGCTCTTCTGAGCATCCAAGGCTCAGTACAGGTTTCTAAATTGCTCAGCTAATTGAGGCATCCAGACGCTAGCAGGCATTCAGAATGAATTCATAGGGACAAAGTATGGTATTTTAACACATTTTAAAGAGCGCATTCTTTCTAAAATATTTTCTCATGAGGGTGGAGTTATCCTTTAAATAGGCAAAGGGACCAATTGGGAAGAGGGCTGACAGAAGTCCTTGATGCAGGATTAGCTGAAGAAAGACGTTTGAAATGATGGATCTCTTCCGTCCAATTTTACTGCTCTGCAGGACAGAAGAGATAACTGCCTGCATAGATAACAGGAGGTGCCTGCGCGGAATCCGCGCGGCACCAGGAGATACCTGAAGCGGCGCAGGAGAAGACATGCGCGCAACCAAAGCCGGACGCCGCAGATGGACGTCAACATTCGGGACGCGCTGCCGTTGAGATCCCCGAAGATTCTGGTCTCATGGCTGAAAACAGGAAGTGTTCAAGCAGGAAGTAAGGCATGGTGCAAGTAAGGCAGGATTCCTGACCTAAACCCTGTTGAGAATCTCTGGAGCATCCTGTAAACAGAAGGGGGAGTAGTGCAAGATCTCTAACATCCTCCAGCTTGTATGTGATCATGGAGGATTGGAAGAGGATTGCCAGTGGCATCAAATGAGTACCTGTAATCAGTCCAGGCCCTGCAGTTAAGTAAAAAGGATCATGTCAGGACCAAGAGTGGGGAGCTGAGTTAACATATATAATTTCCTTTCACATAGTGTCTTGGGTGACTGCACCATGACCCAGTGGGGGTTTTCCTGGAATCTTGGCTGCTGACTGTTTATCGCCTGAAATATTAGCTGTTTTCTATGTTTGCCTTTCATAATATTATCCATAAAATGCAAGTTGTTGTTTTTTTGTGTCCAAGCTCCATTGCTGCTGATCTCTCCTTCCAGCCATAAGTATTTGCCAAGCTCTGTAGATTATAATAGGACTTACATTACCAGCTTTGGAGCACCATGGGAAAACGAGAATTGTTTTGGTAACATCATGTTCAGCATTTTTTTTACAATGTCCTGTTAAATAGGAAATTAACTAAATGTATAATTAGCTTTAAGTGCACCTTGAATGCACCTTTTATTTGTAGTATTGTGCTAATCCCCTAAAGACACTAGACAGCAGCAATTTTATTTTTATTGAGAGGGGATGGCAAACCAAGGGGTCCTCCATCCAGGAATAAAGACCATACGCCCATCTAGTCCACCCTAGGATTAAAGACATATGCCATCTAGGTCACCCTAGGAATAAAGACATACGTCCATCTAGTCCACCTAGAAGAATAAAGATATACGCCAGTCTAGTTCCACCCTAGAAATAAAGACATACGCCCATACTAGTCCACCCTAGGAATAAAGACATACGACCATCTAGTCCACCCTAGGATATAAAGATATACGCCCATCTAGTCACCCTAGAAATAAAGACATATGCCCATTAGTCCACCCTGGAATAAAGACATACGCCCATCTAGTCCACCCTAGGATTAAAGACATATGGCCCATCTGGTCACCCTAGAATAAAGACATACGCCCCATCTAGACCCTAGGAATAAAGACATCGTCCATCTAGTCCACCCTAGGAATAAAGACATACGCTCATCTGTCCACCCTAGGAATAAAGAATACGCCCATCTAGTCCACCCTATGAATAAAGACATAACGCCCATCTAGGTCCACCCTAGGAATAAAAGACATACGTCCATCAAGTCCACCCTAGGAATAAAGACATATGTCCATCTAGTCCACACCTAGGAATAAGAAATATGCTTATCTAGTCAACCCTAGGAATAAAGACTACGTCATCTAGTCACATCCTAGGTAAAGACGTATGCCCATCTAGTCACACCCTAGGAATAAAGACATACGCCTATCTAGTCCACCCTAGGAATAAAGACATACGTCCATCTAGTCCACCCTAGGAATAAAAGACATACGTCCATCTAGTCCACCCTAGGAATAAGACAATAGTCATCTAGTCCACCTAGAATAAAGCATACTCCATCTAGTCCACCCTAGGAAAATAAGACATACGCCCCATCTAGTCCAACCCTAGGATTAAAGACATACGTCCATCTGTCACCCTGTAAGAACCATCAGTCACCAGGAATAAAACATACGTCTATCTAGTCCACCCTAGAATAAAGACATACGTCCATCTAGTCCACCCTAGGAATAAGACATGTGTCCATCTGTAGTACACCCTAGGTACTGGTAAATGAAAAGTACACCAAACCAATCAGATATTCTTTTTAGCATTTTAAGGGTCTGAACTCTTCATTGCTAATGGATGATTGGTTGCTGTTTTTATTAGTTTAAGGTTTTATCATTAATAATCCTAATGATTTTAATATCCTGCTGAGGAAGGATTGTAGTAAGAGGAGCAACGATAAACTTTCTGTTGATCAAGTAGTAGAAGAAGCAGGTCCTGTTTTGCCTATGTTTGCTTACAAACGCGTGTTTTAGTGCGTCGGCTTGGCTGGCACACATGATTCCCCACAACTGCTGTGTGTAATCCACAGCTCATCTGTCCTCAGGGGTCTCCCAACACTCTCCCCTTTTCACCAAATCTCTCAGTCTCTTTCCTCTTTATATTTTCCACTTAAGAGCTTTTGACTACGAAAGAAAATCGTTGAGTTCCTGAGAGACGTGAAGATCCTACACCATGAGCCATGCAGGGACCTGCTGCTACCCACCACGCCTGTTTCCTAGCAACCAACATTATGCAGTTAACTGTTTGCAGCCTGTGTGGTGTGTAGTAGCATGAAGACCAGGGCATGGTAGCATGGTTTTCAGGCATTCAGTGTGTTATAGTGATTTAGCAAGACCAGGGTGAGTGTGTGTGTGGGTGGGATAACAAGTGTCAATCCTTGATCTTGTATGTGCCTTTCACAGTTCTTTTGCTTATAACTTAAAAAAAGAGGCAAATCTATTTTTTTTGCTGCCATCATCTGTTTGATTTATATGTTTTAAACAAGGAACAGATCAGTGTGGTTTAATTAAAGTATTAGAAGCCTGGGTAGACAAAAGTACATTATAAAAAGAGAGAAAGAGAAACAGTGTCATAACAAATAAGTCATTTGTGTGAAAGTACTCTATTGGCTGTAGGCAATGGGTTTATATGAGGTTAGTGTTAGCTGGGCCTGCAGGGTTGGTGCTGTTGTGTATAGCGAGTGAAAGGATTTCACATTTAAATGGTCAGAGTTTCTTTCTTACCAATAAATCATATTTGATGCTGTGGAGGGGCTGTTAGGGGTGGTAGAAATTTGCTAATTTTATCCAAATTATTTTGGTCCGATTTATCAAATGTTATCAATATTCTGGCTTGACCATCAATTACCCTGCTAATTAAACAATCACATCAATCTATCTCAGTGGAGACTTGGATATTGGAATTGCAGTTTTTTTTCTGTGACATACCTGGTTCTTAAAGTTTGACTTGTCGTGCAATTACCCAAATTTTACTTCACTTACAGTGTTTTTTGTCATCAAATTTACAATATTTATTTTATAAAATAGCGTAATAAATGTAGCGTTAAGTTCACTGTTACTGCATTGAAATATTAGACAGGTTAAAATATTTCCCATACGAAAACGTAAAGGCACTCGGAAGGCAAATCTTTTAAATAGAAAATGACTTGATATTTGATATATTATTTATGTAGCAGTTTCTGGGCTGTGAAATCAAGGAACATGCCTCTGGGAGTATACAACGGCTGTAAAAGTGCAGCGTTTCACGTACGTTAATGTTCGCTGGTGCTGCCCAATTACAGTAAATGTACCATTATCAGAGCACATGTAAATCACACCAAAAATCGTGATCTCATGCACTCCAATAAGCGGTTCGCAGGTACCCACCCCTCCCGGATTCTTCCGGGAGTCTCCAGTGCTCCTGCGAGACCACCCCAAACTCCCGCAACGGAGAGGAGTACGAATCAACCTCCCATCATGCCCCCTTTTTGTCTGCCATGCCCCCGGAACCGCACCCCTGAAATGCCCCTAACCACACTCCCCACACTCCTAACGCCGTTTGTCCCGCCCACTGCGTGACTTCATGATGTCATGACGCATCACCACACCCCCTCGCCACATTTCCTCTCCCACCGTGCCCCAGACATGAAGTGGAAGGGTGGGATATCTGGGTTGCAGCACAACTGACACCACGCACCTAGTGTGGCCAGACCAATGGGCCAACATAGTATGCCCTTTTTAATGGACAGAGTCAGCTGGGGTTCCACAGAGCCCACCATCCAAGCTCTCTCCGTCAGAATGTTAGGAGGTATGACAGTACAGCCCCCACCCACTCTGCGTATATGTTACAGTTTACTGCATGACATTAGCCTATAGGTAATGCCTTTCACCGAGTTAGACAGCGTAAGTCTCTATTCTGCATGCTAATTTCACAGTGTGCCCTGTCAGAGGCCTTAGACAACTTCCCATCTTATCTACAACTAAAAGCAAGAAGTCAAGTTACGTCACTGTCCTCCAAGGAATGTTTCTATTTCAGGAAGACACTTAAACCCTACTGTCCCGTCCCCCTGCCTGTTATGGTATGACTCTACTTGTCCGACACTGCAAACGTTCAAGCAGACATTCAGGCTGGGAACATTCCACTTCCAGGGAAAGATAAATCATACAAATCACTCCATTCTGCCTCTCAATCCCAGGTAGCCCAAGGGACAATATCTTTACACTTATTTTTACAATGTATTAAAGAGCAGGACAAGTGACTTTCATGGATTGTTATCAGGCCTGGTACATACAAAACCAATCTTTTCCTTTGATCCATTAGCTTTCATATAATGTTATAATGGAACGGGCTATGTTAGAACTGATCTTTGTAGAACAGATTGTTCCATCATCGAACATCGGTTGAGCTGACAAACCATATGTACATCACAGCCCAGACGGCCAGACCATAAATTAGACAGAGCACAGATATTCTTAATGTGTGCACCTCATTAGGGCTGTGTACACATGTTCAGATATTTTGTCCCCATATAACATCACAGACACATTTCAAAATGTTTTAATTGATGTTGGTCAAACTTTCGCCCCGAACTTTGTTCAGAAAATGACGTAAAATGTGTCAAATATGTGCGACCTTTAATGGACCAAACAATCTGAGTCGCCCAAACAATATTTCGGCCAGTCATAGAAAGATCTGTTGGGTCAAATTATTGGCCAGTGCGCTGATATCTATCTTATACAACGTTTTAACTAGAACAACGCCATCAGTCATGATACTATATAATACTTGATCTTAACACTGATAAGAGTTGTTGCTTATCAAATTCAACCTGTATCCTACAGTATTGTCTTTCTGGCTTTAACACCGAGTTCCTTTCCCAACTTGTACTTGACTGTTGTGTAAAGGAAATGCGGGGAACTTGCCAAAAACTTGAACAGTTATTAAACAGTCAGCAAGACCAGATCTGCCCAAACACAAGGAGATTTTACGTCTGGTGCATTTACTGCAATGCCAATTCCCACTCTGTATTTGTTTATAGAACCATGGAAATAATCAGCATTGCACTAAAATAACAGCTCGGTCAACCCCAAGTCCGTCGTAATCTTCTAGTAAATATTTCGCATAACACCAGGGGTGGCCGGGGAGTAATAAGATTGGTAGATTGTTGTTCTATTGTAAAATTAGTTAAAAATCATTAAAAAAGATTATTTTATATCCGTCTGCCGGGGCTGAAAGCTGCAATGTTTGATCATTAGCTGCTACAGGAAGACATGCTGGTTTATTTATCAAGCAATCAGGGCATTACACCAGTCTATTACTTTTAATCCTATATGATGTGCATTCAGAACACTACATCATTTTTTGACATAGTTAAAAGTACTGGTGACACTTTGAATGGACTAACAGTTTATTTCGAGGATCCACCCTCTCCTCAGGTCAGAGCAATACTGATTGTTTCAATCAGACTGGAGGAAGAGGGTGGATCCCTCGAATAAAAACTGTTAGTCCATCAAAGTGTCACAGTACTCTACTTTTTACTACACATATTGGACTAATATGGCAAAAAAAAAAACAAATACTTTTGATATAGGAACTCCACGTTTACCCATGTAAAGGGGAAAAGCTGGGAATTGTAGTTCTGCTGCAGAGATATTTATTTAAAATCTGCCACTGATTTGAATAATAAGAAATGAACAAACATGGCAGAAGTATGGGGACTGTACAAACCCCCTCCCCAAGGGAATATTTTTGGCAGTGCCTACTGGAAATGTTGGTAATGTTGCCCTTGCACTTTCGGCGTGGGAATTGGGAAATGGTAATGAGGCAACACATGTTTATTTGTAAGGAAAAATGACCTGATTCTCTCTTCCATGGATTGACTAGGGGCCCAGCTGTTGCCTTGAACATTTAGTGTCCTGCACTTTCATTTACTTTCTAAATTCCAAGTGCTAAACTGAATGAAATGCATTTTCTTTCCCTCCAGAGTGCTCATATGAAAAAACCAGAAACACTCAAGGCATTACCTCTTCCTGCTTGGGGTAGAATACTTCCAAGAACAGATGTCCTGCGCTAGTCAGAATGCACTGTCCCCTGCTGAAGCTCATGGGCCTGTAAAGTAAAAAGCTTGTGTGGCCAACCCCTAGGGGGAGGTTTATACCCTGTCAGACAAAGCATTCTGTATTACGACATATGTCCTTATCCTGAAAAATCAACATACCATCACTGTTTGAACCCATTCCATTCAATAGTCCAATGTTTAGTGCGGCCAAAGAACTTGATGGCGGTAAGGAAATTTGAAGCTGGAGCAGTTACACACTGTTTATTTGCTCAGATATATAATTTAAGCTGTTATTGTTCTTCACAACAACCAATCAAATGTTCTCCAACTGACAATAAAAAAGTTAATAGTTGATTGATCATTTATCACAAGCAAACTCATTTTATTATGTGAGAACAAATGCTTATAACTGACTTACAAACCCCAGTCAACTAAGCTTATAAGCGCCAACACACATAGATGTAATAAGGGGGCATTGTGATTGCCCCCCGATTTCTCCGACCCCATAGATCAGTATAGCGTTGTTTTTCACTTAGACCTGGGTTGGGGTTAAAATGCCTTTTTCAGCAATTACTCCAAATGAGATTCCTCGACAGGTGTGTATGAGATTTAATTCATACCTCCCTTATCTTTGTAATTGTAATCAGATGAGTCCATTTCTCTGGGGTATGCAGTGTGTTCCCCCCATCCCCTTCCCCACCCTTCCCGCATTCTAACACTGAGGATAGTAGACACAGTTTTAGGCCAGAGGAGAAAGGAAGGGATGACTATTTTGGCCTATGCGTGCTTTACATGTGTGCGGGCAGAGTGGTGTCAGTTTCCTTTCTTGGTAAGTGCATAAAGATCTTCCAGTGGCAGCCTTTCCCATTTAATCAGAGCAATATTCAGTTTCTACTGGGTAATGTAACAGATGGGGCCCAAAGCACTTGACTGATGTATGATGATTCATGAGAACTTTGACTGAATGGCAGGACCAGTGGCTTGGTAGGGCTATTAAGGGCAAACGTAATGTCTCGTTCTCATTAGGAAATAGTGAGAAGTTAGATTTAGTTGATCGGTGGAAGGTTCGCGTTGTGACATCCAGCCAGCAAAACGGGCATTGTTTGGAAGTTAATAATCTCCACGAGGCTGGATTTACTGGGAACTAACCTAGAACAGTATGCATTTTTTAATGATAAAGGAAGTTGGAAGCAGAGAGGCCTTACCGTAGTGGTGCTATATTACTCATAAATCCAACAAAATGCCATGTGGCCAACCACAGTAAAGGATGGAACTTACCTGCACCTTGTCTAGAGGACAGGGCGAATCATGACTCTTGCAATAAAATCAACACAGGGGATTTCATAAAATTGTCTTATCGTTTAAATGGTCCTAATTTTGTCCCAACCAAATCAGATCCTTATATAACATTTACAACACCATTATTGGTTGGGGCAAAATTAGCACCATTTTAGATTAAGAACTTTTATTGAATCTCCATGTATGTTTCTCTTTGAATAAAAAACTAATAAAACTATATGATTATTTAGCACAGATTGTAATTATCATGATCTTGGGAGAATATCACCATTATTGTTTTGTGAGGTCTGGCGTAAGCAGAGAGTGAATGTTTTATCCTAAGAGATATTATCTTGTCATGTACGTATGGTTGGTAAATTTGCTGGACTCTTCTCACCTTCCCCCAAATTAAATAGTAAAAACAATGAAAGCTAAAGTATATCACCCACCCTTTTTAATCTAGTTACATGTGCCAACCAGAAATCTGGAAAATCTTGGAAAACAAAATGGTTCAAACACGTATGGCTAGTCATTTAGAATTGTCATAAACAGAAGTTAATTCATGTAGGACAATTCCCGGCGCACATCCTGTTTTTCCAAGTGTGGAACTATATTTGCTTACAGCTAGCAGAGGGAAAACTGATATAGCAAACGTGGTAAAGCACCCTGTGGACCTGCCTTAACTGAACTGTAGTGCCCTATAACCAGAAAACGAATAACGATGGAGCCCATTATATTTTATTTATTTCACTCTTCCCTATAAGTGGTAGTTATACTGAAAAAAAATTACTTTGCCTGATCTTAATCTTATGAACTAAAATAAATGTAAGGCCGGACTCTGAGGTGTGTGTGGTTGCTGCATGCCTCACATACCATATATTGGTTTTTCTCAGACTGTGACGCTGACCTGATATTTTCACCCCATACCAACTGTCAAAACTGGCATCCCACAGTATAGCACACAAATGTCAACCATTCCAGCTCAGCTAAATGCGCTACACCGAAATGTGAAATGTAAGATGTTTCAGATTGGTATCTAAAGAATAGGGGGCAGATCACAAAAAAAATGATACAGTGATAGTTGGATGAATTAAAGTTTCCACTAATGGACCTATATTAACAAAATAATGAATTTGCTAGTTCATACCCTTTTATACAGCTTTGTGAATAATGTTATACTCACATTCTAGTACTCCTAGTTCTAGTTACTGTTTATGGACAATTAATTCTTTCTATGCTTGTAAAATGTCTTGCTACTTGTTTTTGCTTCCATAAAAAGAATCTGCATCTAAAAAATCATTTTTAACAAGATGAACCATTCTAATTTAGGATGAGAGATGAGATAATGAGACCGTCGAGAAAATGAATACAGCACGAGCATTCTCCAAATACGTCAACCTTTGTATTTACCATGTCAACATGTTAAAAATGTAAACCACAAATTGACTATTTGGTGCCTGTTATTGACCGATTCAAGGTTTTCAAGGTTTAGTACGCTCTTTTTAGGTTTTTACTGTAAATGGTAGCCCTATAAATTGGCATTGTATGAGGGCAGCTAACATATGGTCTATTTAAAACTATACATGATGTCGACATATGAGAGATTGAAAAAATAGGGGCTCCAATTAACATCTAAATCTGGACAGGACACCATGACCAGATAGGGCGCTTTATATACAATTGTTGTAACCTTTCCCATCTTCTGTCTTGGTAAATACTCCGAGAATTAAAAAAAAAAGGTTTCTTTAACAACTACTAGTGATTTTTTAATAAATTACACAATAGGCAGAAAGAAGAGAGAGATGCAAAGTTTTTGAGAGTTGATAATAATAAATTAATGAAAATGATGAGGCTGTCCGCTGGAGTAATGATGATTTGGACAATGATGTGCCAATCAGAGCAGAGGGGGCGTAGTATTGGCAGATTCAAGATTAGAAGCAGGGTTAACCTGCTCCAGTGTTGGAGTGAAAGTTAAGACGCAGTTTTAATGGACAGGTTGGCGTCAAAAAAATTGGTCGCCAGAGGAAAAAAAAATAAAAAATAATAAAAATTTAATAAAAAGAAAAATAATAAAGAACGAAAATAAAAATAAAAAAATAATATATAAAATAAAAATTAAAAATATAAACAAAAAAAAATTAAAATATAAATGTAATATGAAATATAAAATAAAAATCAAAATAAAAATACATGAAAAAAACAAATTAAAATAATGTCCTACAAATAAACTAAAATAAATATAAAAATAAAAAAATAATATAAAAAAATGGATACAAAAAAATGAATAAAAATAATATGAACAAAAAAAAAAATAAAAAAAACAATACAAAAAAAATCAAGAAAAATAGAAAAATAAAATAAATAATACAAAAAAAATTTCAAAATATACCAAAAAAATATAAAAAATAAAAAAAAAAAAAAAAAGAATATAATAAAAAAAAAACAAAAAAAATATATCAAATAAAATAAAAATATAAAATTAAAATGAATAAATATATATAATAATAATAAAAATAAAAGATAAAACATAAAATATTATGGTAAAAATGAAAAAAATGCCTACTGCTTACTGCACCCTTCCTCATCTTCAGAATTCTGCCCAAGAGAAAGATGTTGGTATCATTTATTGGAAGTTTGAGCAAAAGGCAGCAAACAATCATGACAATGGAGGAGATTTAACCCTACAAATCAACCATCAAAAGTTCATCTTGCCATCATTTGTTTTGTGCTCCATCCTTCATGAGCTTCAATCTCTTTCATCTGTGATGATGCCTCACCAACAGAAGAGCCGGAGGATCTCAGCTAAATCCTCGCTGTCAAGTACCCATCGCCTTCCTGGGGGAAACGAAAAAATATTTTAGATATTTCAAAGAGATCTGATGTGAAACCTGACCAAAACAAATGTTGCAGATCAGAGCACAATGTATGTTAATAGACAGATAAGAAGAAACAGCCATTTGATGGACAGACCACAAAGATTAATGGCCCCAAACTAACTGGTCAAAAAATGGGAAGCACTAAGCCACTCTCTTAAATGTTGCAACTTGGCAATCCTCTTTATCTGGCGCACAGCATGACAAGAACTCCTCAAAGTCAATAGTGCCATGCCTGGAGGGAATATACTAGATATTAACATTAGAAAATCACAATATTCCTCTATTCACACCTAGGGAAGTATATTTGCTTGCTCATTTATCAAAGCTCACCACAATGGGCCATAATGATGCAGCAGGAGTTTATAGTAACATAGCACAAAATGTATGTCGTTACTCTTTCCCATCACATCCACACAGAAACTAAACACAATGATGACAGTGCTCATTGCTGCAGTTACAAACTCACCATCTTCATCTACTTGACTCAAGATGGCATCCAGCTCCTCTTTGGTGGGGTTTTGTCCCCCAACCTACTCAGCGGTTCCCAATTCCTGGTAGTTATCTCAACCAAAGCATCAGGGTCAAAACTGTCCAAAGCAGCCTGGAACTCTACACAGACAACAAAGTGTGGAGTATCGTCTGTTAACCAAATCCGCACATTGCCTTCATTTCCACCAAATTTTACTGCAATGAGCATTAAACTACAAGAGGTTCTGTCCCCAGTTATTCTATTGTCCTACAACTCTAAAGGAGTTTCAACCTACCCCCAGCATTCCACTGAAATGAGAACCATCTACTGTCAGTGAATTCATCTTAGGTGGATATTTTTCTCTTCTTTTTACTTTTAAGGTACTTTCGTCCTCAAACCAGAAAATGTATGTTTCTAAAGGGATTGAATCTGTTCCTTTCTGTCGTTAAAAACCGGAAAACTATAAATGTGCAGAAGGCCCTACCCAAAACCTTACGGTTATACAAATGGTTTAGCATTGGCGGTTTCTGTCCATCTAAAGCTAACCATTATTATGCCTGTTCCTGCAACGTTTTAAAAAAAACACATGACCTGACATGATCAGACAGAGAAGAACGTTGTTGGGAACATGACAGGTAAAACCTGCTATTTTTTGACCAGGTGCAAGAAACCCGAAACACTTTAAATTATTATGGCTAAACTAGAGTATGCTGATGGCTAAGGGAGCTCTACCTTATAGAGTGAAATGTACCCTGTATTTCCTTCCCCCATATAAAAACATGTGGGATACAGTGGGCATAAAACTCGGAAATCACTGGCCCCCCCCCTGCAAAACATATGGGGCCCCTATCTGTGCTTCATAACAGTGGTGTTCTGGTGGAGGATAGATCTGTATAGGAAAAAAAAGAGATGGGCACCCTTTGCTACACTTTCTCCCAATGCTTCCCTGATTAGGTAAGCCCGTGTGGGCATACAAAGCTATCTCAGTTGGTGGTATGTAAATCTTCTATGGTTTCCAACAACACATAAATGTCCGATATGAACTATGCATAGGTACAGGGTTGAATAGCCATCGCCTTGGGGGCCTTTGCAAACAAGGTCGTTACTAATTCCATTTGTAGAGGGCGACAACACTATTTTTTACCACACGCACATTGATTGTTATAGATATATAACATAGTAGAAATATACAGATGATTATGACTCTACTAAAAGTTGCTCTACTACAAGTCGTGCATTTCAAATAATACCAAACTAGACTTATAATGAACTATAAAGCTGTTAAAGCCAAACGAAGATGACAGACCAGCGATCATTTCCGCGCTGCGGAAGGACCTCGCATCTGTTGCTGGTCTGTAGGCTGCAAATTAAAAAACAAGGGGTCATCCCAATGCTGAAACCTGGAGGAGAAAAACTTGGATTCCCACCCACCCATGCCTTCATTCCTTAGCAGCTGGAGAGAACTAAAAAATAATGGAGGAAGATAAAGCGGAAGGTAGTCGTGCCCAGCATATGCCCCTCATGCCCTTTCGGTTATTGGAATGGACAGAAAATGGGTATAAAAAGTATCCTATATGTTGTCATCTGCCAGGCGGTTTTTGAAAGAGTTCTTGTATAATTATCAATCTTTGAAAGCATTCTGGAGATCCCCCACCCAGATCCCAGGAGCACAGATAAGTGCAATACTGTAGGCTTTGGTTGAAAAATCAAAGACAAGCTTAAAAATCATCTGAGATGACCTAAAGAAACATGGGGAAATGTTAGTGCAGACGGTGCTTCAGGATCCATATTAAACTGCGAGCTGGTGAACAAGGAGCAGGCGGGTTTTCACAGTATGAGAATAGAAATTAGAATGTCCACAGTAGACTGAACCCCAAGAGACTGCTCAAGGGTGTCCAGAAGATAAGGCTGGTATTATTAGCAAAGACCTCAGGGCCTCCTTTAGGAGCGGTGCTCAAGAAAGGATTAGAGTTACTTCCTTCTCTATAAGAAAACCTAAGAATTCAGGTGGAGATGGATAGGTGCTGCCCACATACTAATTATACTCTTTGCAGACCAGAGCAACATTTGAAAAAAAATACTCAGCATTTCAGCAACACGGATACTGCCCAAAAACAATTAACTATATGAACATTAAATGCTGAGATTCCCTTATGTTTGTATTAATTATGGTTTCATTTCATGAATGAGGGACCTAAAAAGCGCCAGATATAAACCTACTTCAGGGCAGGCTTTTCCATTTTATTTACAGAGCAAATGTAACATGATCTTTACTATAAACATTACGGCAACCCAATCTATTGTCCACACATACTGTTTACATTAAGCTGTGGCCTTCTATGGAGCTTGTAAGAAGGTGTCAAAGGGAACTACAAGTTGAGCAATAGGAACTAAGGAACAGGTGAGTTTAGAATAAAAAAACTGTATCTAGAGGGAAAATATTGAACAATTTTATGGGTTATTGGGAGATTAAACAAAGAAAGAAAAAAGAAAGGGTCATAGGTTATATTAGAAAACAGGTACCACAAGGAGGGGATTTTTTAAAACAAGTAATATGCTGTATGGGGGAAGAGGAGGAGAGTTTATGGAATCATAGGGGGAGTTACAGGAAGGGTTATTTACGAGCCCTATAATGTGGTACAGGGAGGGAGAGTGATATGGAGCAATAGGGGGAGTTTACAGGAAGGGATATATAGAGCAATATAATGTGATACATGGAGAGTTATATGGAGTAATAGGGGAATTAAGGAAAGGGATATCTGAGCAATATTAATGTGATAAGGAGAGGTATAGGAGTAATAGGGGGAATCTACCAGGAAGGGATATATAGGAGCATATAATGTGTAATGGAGAGTTTATATGGAGCAATTAGGGGAGGTACACGGAAGGGATATATAGGCCCCCCCCCCAATTATATGTGATACAGGGAGGTGATATGGAGTAATAGGGGGAATTACAGGAGGATATTAGAGCAATATAATGTGATTACATGGAGAGTTATATGGAGGCAATAGGGGGGGGAAGGTACAGGAAGGGATATATAGAGCAATATCATGTGATACATGGAGAGTTATATGGAGTAATGGGGAATTTACAGGAAGGGATTTAAGAGCAAATAATGTGAACAGGGAGAGTTATAACGGAGCAATAGGGGGAGTTACAGGAAGGGATATATTTATAGAGCATTATACTGTGATTACGGAGAGTTTTATATGGAGTATAGGGGATTAACAGGAAGGGATATATAGAGCAATATATGTGATACAGGGAGATTAGTGATAGGATTAATAGGGGGAATTACAGGAAGGGATATTATAGAGCCAATTATAATTGTGATACATGGAGCGTTATTATGGAGAATAGGGGAAACAGAAGGGATATTATAGCGCAAATATCATGTGATAAAGGGAGAGTTATATGGAGCAATAGGGGGAAACAGGAAGGGATATATAAGACAATTATATGGTGATAAGGGAGGAGTTATATGAGCAATAGGGGGAGTAGAGTTAAGTTTAAGAGGGACGTTACGTGGGTGTAGTTAGTGTTCGTTACGGACGGGATTAAGTTACAGAGAGTAGTTCGTTATAGTGGTCAGAGCAGAGTTCCGAGAGGATGGTAAGTACGTTTTACAGGAAGGGAATTTAGAGCATAAATGTTGATACAGGGAGAGTTCTATGGAGCAAATAGGGGGTTCAGGAAGGGATATATAGAGCAATATAATGTGCTTGTGATACCAGGGCGAGTATATGGAAGCAATAGGGGGAGTTACAGGAAGGGGAAGTATAGAGCAATATAATGTTGGATACAGGGAGAGTTATATGGAGCAAAATCGGGGGAAAATTAACAGGAAGGGATATATAGAGCAATATAATGTGATACAGGGAGAGGTATATGGAAGCAATAGGGGGAGTTACAGAAGGCTATCTTAGAGCAATATAATTGATACAGGGAGAGTTATATGGAGTAATAGGGGGGGTAACAGGAAGGGAATATAGAGGCAATATAATGTGCTACAGGGAGAGGTTAGAGAGTTATAGGGAGTAATAGGGGAATTACAGGAAAGGGATTATAGAGCAAGATCATGTGATACAGGGAGAGAAGTGAGAGTTCTATGGTACTAGGGGATATACAGGAACGGGGATATATAGAGCGCAATTGATAAGGTGATACAAGGGAGAGTATATGGAGCAATAGGGGAGTTACAGGAAGGGATATTATTAGAGCAATTATAATGTGATACAGGAGAGTTATATGGAGCAATAGGGGGAGTTACAGGAAGGAATATTAGAGCAATATAATGGATACAGGGAGAGTTATATGGAGCAATAGGGGGAAGTTACAGGAAGGGATATAAGTAGAGCAATGATAATGTGATACAGGGAGAGGTTATATGGAGTAATAGAAGGGAATTACAGGAAGGGACTATATAGAGCAATATAATGTGATACATGAGAGTTATATGGGCAGCCACAAAGGGGGAGTTACAGGAGGGGAGGGATAGATAGGAGCAATATAATGTGTGTAAAGGAGAGTTATATGGAGCAATAGGGGAGTTACCAGGAAGGATTATTAGCGCAAATAATGTGATACAGGCTCGAGAGTGATATGGAGCAAGAATAGGGGGAGTTACAGGAAGGGATGATATATAGGAGCAATTAAATGTGATTACAGGGAGAGTTATATGGAGCAATGGGGGGGGGAATTAAGGAAGGGATATATTCGAGCAAGAGAATGTGAGACAGGAGAGTTATATGGAGCAATAGGGGGGAGTTCAGGAAGGGATATATAGAGCAATATAATGTGGTACAGGGGAGAGTTGGAGAGTTATATGGATCAAGTAGGGGAGTTACAGAAGGGATTGGATATATGGAGCAATATAAGGTGATACAGGGAGAGTTAGTTATCTGGAAGCAATAGGGGGGAACTAAAGGACGGGATATATAAAGGCAATTATAAGTGATACAGGAGCGTTATATGGAAGAAATAGGGGGTAATACAGGAAGGGACTATATAGAGAATAGAATGTGGATACAGGGAGAGTTATATGGAGTAATAGGGGATTACAGGAAGGGAGATATAGAGTCATATAATGTGATTGTAGATACAGGGAATGAGTTATAGGGAAGTTTAATAGGGGAATTACAGGACGGGATATATAGAGCAATATAATGTGATACAGGGTGAGAGTAATGGGCGTTAATAGGGGAATTACAGGAAGGGTATATAGACAAATATAATGCGAACAGGGAGAGAGAGTTATATGGAGTAAGAGGGGGGAATTACAGGAAGGAGATTATAGAGCAATATAATGTGATACAGGCGAGAGTTATATGGCAGTGGAATAGGGGATTACCGGAAGGGATATATAGAGGCCAATATAATGTTGATACAGGGAGAAGTTATATGGAGCAATAGGGGGAGTAGTTTACAGGAAGGGATATATAGAGAAATATAATGTGATACAGGGAGAGTTATATGGAGAATAGGGGAATTACAGGAAGGGATAATAGAAGCAATATAATGTGATACATGGAGAGTTATATGGGTTAATAGGGGCATTACAGGAAGGATATATAGAGCAATAAAGTGATACAGGGATAGTTAATGGAGTAATAGGGGAATTACAGGAAGGGATATTATAGAAAGCAATATATATGATACAGGGAGAGTTATATGGTGTAAATAGGGGGAATATAGGAAGGGGATTATATAGAGAAATCAAATGTGGAGACGGGAGGTTTTATGGAAGTAATAGGGGACTTACAAGAGGGATATATAGAGGCAATATAATGGATACAGGAGAGTTATATGGAGTAATAGGGGGAATTACAGGAAGGGATATATTAGAGCAATAACTGTGATACAGGGAGAGTTATATTGAGTAAGAGTGGGATTACAGGAAGGGATATTATAGAAGCAATATACGTGATACAGGGAGGAGAGTTATAGGAACAATAGGGGGAGCTACAGGAAGGGATCTTATAGAGAAAAATCAATGTGATTACAGGGGAGAGTATATTGGTGTAATAGGGGGGTACAGGAAGGGATATATAGAGCAATATAATGTGATACATGGAGGAGTTATATGGAGTAATAGTGGAATTACAGGAAGGGAAATATAGAGCATATAAGTGATAAAGGGAGAGGGGATATGGAGTAAATAGGGGAAGTACAGGGAAAAGGATATATAGAGCTATATGGCGTAATAGGGGAATACAGAAGGCTCTGATATATAAGCAGCAATATAATGTGATGACATGGAGAGTTATATGGAGTAATAGGGGGAAATTACAGAAGGGATATATAGAGAATATAATGTGAATACCGGGAGAGTGATATGGAGTAATAGGGGGAGTACAGGAAGGGATATATAGAGCAATATAATGGATACAGGGCGCGTTATTATGGAGTAAGGAAGAGGGGGGAATACAGTAAGGGCTTATAAAGACATTATACATGTGATTACAGGCGGAGTTATATGGAGCAATAGGGGGAATTACAGGAAGGGGATATATAGAGCACTATAATGTGTACGGGAGAGTTTAGGAAGTAATAGGGGAATTACAGGAAGGGATATATACGCGCAGATAATGTGATACATGGAGAGTTATATGGAGCTAATTAGGGGAATACAGGAGGGTATATAGAGCAATTATAATGTGAGACATGAGAGATATGGAGACTAGGGGGAATTACAGGAAGGGATATAAAGAGCATATAAGGTGATACTAGGGAGAGTTATTGGGTCGTACATGGGGGAATTATAGGAAGGGATATATAGAGCAATATATGTGATACCGGAGGAGTTATATGGAGTAAGTAATAGGCGGAATTACAAGAAGGGATATATAGAGCAATATAATGTGATACAGTGAGGTTATATGGAGTAATAGGGGAAATTAAAGGAAGGGATATATATGGCAATATAATAGATTACAGGGAGAGTATATGGTAATAAGGGGGAATTCTAAGAAGGGATTATATGAGCAATAGAATGTGATACAGGGAGGAGTTATATGGAGTTAATAGGGGGAATTACAAGAAGGGAATATAGAGCAATATATGTGATGTACAGTGAGAGTTATGGAGTAAAGTAGTATAGGGGGAATTACAGGGGAAGGGATAATATAGAGCAATTACTGTGATACAGGGAGTTTATGGAGTAATAGTGGATTACAGGAAGGGATATCTAGAGCAATATAAATGTGATACAGGGAGAGGTATATGGAGTAATGGGGGAGTTACAGGAGAGGAAGGGTATATAGAGGCAATATAATGTGAGCAGGGAGAGTGATTTTTTGGGTTGGTAATGGGGGAGTTACAGGAAGGGATGTATAGAGCACTTATATGTGACGGGAGAGTTTATGGAGAAAATAGGGGGGCATTACAGGAAGGGAGATTATAAAGCAATTATAATGTGATACAGGGGAGAGTTATATGGAGCCATAAGGGGGACTACGGGAAGGGAATATAGCGCAATTATATGGATACAGGGGAGAGTTATATGGAAGTAATAGGGGAATACAGGAAGGGATATTTATAGAGCAATATAATGTGGATACATGAAAGAGTTATATGGAGTAAGTAATAGGGGAAATTACAGGAAGAGGATATATAGAGCAATATAATGTGCTACAGAGAGAGTTATATGGAAAGTAAAGGGGAATTCAGAAGGGGATATATCGGCAATATAATGTGATACATGGAGAGTTATTATGGAGTAATCAATTCTGGTCATAGGATAATTTAATTTGTTTTGCAAATGTTTATCACTTATGGGGGGCTCTGTGTAAGTATAGCCAAATGTGACAATGAATAATCACGGTTGTACCATTTATGAATCAAGTTCATACAATTAGAACACCGTGTTTGTACATTTATGATCACGGTCATACAATTATAATCCCAGTTGTATTATTGATCACAGTCATACAATTCTAATCACGGTGGTTACATTTATGACTAGGGTCATACAATTATAAATCACGGTTGTACATTTATGATCAAGGTCATACAATATATCACAGTTGTACTTTTTTGATCACGGTCATACAACGTACTAATCACAGGCTCTGATGCTACATGTTTATGATCAACGGTAGACATTATAATACGGTACATTTATGATAAGGTCATACAATTATAATACGACCCATAGAATGTTCTACTCACACCAACCTGTAGTATTTTCTACCAACTACGATCCATAGAATGTTCTACACACACAAACTTGCAGTAATTTCTACCAATGACCCATAGAATGTTCTACTCACACCAACCTGTTGTATTTTTTACTAACAACGACCTATAGAATGTTCTGCACATACATAACCTGCAATACTTTCTACCAACAACGACCCACAGAATAGTCTATTCACACCAACCTGTAGTATTTTCTACCAACAATGATCTATAGAATGTTCTACTCACACCAGTCTGCAATAATGTCTACCAACACAAACCTGCAGGATATTAGACTCACTCCAACCTGCAGAACATTTTACTGACACAGACCCATAGCACTTTTTATGTACACTGACCCACAAAATGCTCATAGAACATTCTACTCACATTGAACTGCAGCGCATTTACCTACATGACCTGCAGAAAATGTACTATTTGCAATGACCTCCATATCTGTGAGCACCCAAGGTAATACAAGACACATGAATGTTCTATCCACCAAACTGTAGAATGTTGTAGTTAACAACAAATCATAAAATGTTCTCTTCACAACAACTGTAGTATTTTCTACTAACAAATACCCAATAGGATGTTCTACACACACAAATTGATTGCAGTACTTTCTACCAACGACCCTAGAATGTTTACTTAACACCAACCTGCTAGTATTTTCTTACGTAAACAATGGACCAATAGCATGTTACTACTTCACACCAACCTGTAGTATTTACTATCAACAACGATGCCGTGAATGTTACTCACACCAAACCGTAGTATTCTTATACCAACCAACCCCATTGCTGAGTTTACTCACCCAACCTGTGTATTTTCTGACCAATAACATATCCATGAATGTTCTACTAACAACAACCTGTAGTATTTTCTACAACAAACATCCATTGATGTTACTCCAAACCAACCTGTAGTATTTTCTACCACAACGATACATTAGAAGCTCTATCACACCAACCTGTAGTATGTTCTACCAACAACGATCCATGAATGTTCTATCACACAAACGCGTAGTATGTTCTACCAACAACGATCATAGAATGCTCTACTCAACACCAACACTGGTATGTGCTACCACCAAACGACTCCAATTGAATGTTCTACTCCACACCAACCTCGTAGTATTTTCCAAAACAACGATCCATTAGAAGGCTCGACTCTATCAACCCAACCTGTAGTATGTTTCTACCAACAACGATCCATGAAGTTCTAACTCACACCAACTGTAGTATTTTCTATAAAAACAACGATCCATGAATGTTTACTACACCAAACTGTAGTTATTTTTACCCAACAACGATCTAGAATTGGCTCTACTCCAACCAACCTGTAGTATTTTCTACCAACAACGATCCATAGAATGCTACTCACACCAACCTGTAGTATTTTCTACCAACAACGATCCATAGAATGCTCTACTCACACCAACCTGTAGTATTTTCTACCAACAACGATCCCATTGAATGTTCTACTCACACCAAACCTGTAGTATTTCTACCAACAAGATCCATAGATTGCTTACTCACACCAACTGTAGCATTTTCTAAACACATCCATTGAAGTGTTTACTCACACAAATCTGTAGTTTTCATACAAACAACGCTCCATTGAATGTTTACTCACACCAATCTTAGTATTTCTACTAACAACGATCCATTGAATGTTCTCTAACACAACCTCGTAGTATTTCTACCAACAACGATCCATGAATGCTCTACTCACACCACAACTGTTAGTAGTGTCTTACCACAACGACCATAGGAAGCTCTACTCACACAAACCTGTTGTATTTTCTACCAACAACGATCATGAGAATGCTTACTCACACCAACTGTAGTATTTCTACCCAACAAAGATCCATATGAGATGCTCTATCACACACCGTTAGTATTTCATACAACAACGATCCATAGAATGCTCTTACTCACACCAACCTGTAGTATTTTACTACCAACAACGATCCATAGAATGCTCTACTCACACCCAACCGTAGGTATTTTTTACCAACCAACGATCCACTTGAATGTTGCATACTCACACCAACCTGTAGATTGTGTCTACAACATGATCCATAGAAGTGCCTTACTCCACAACCAACTGTAGTATTTTCTACAACAAAACGATCCATGAATGTTCTACTAACACCATCTGTAGTATTTCTAACAACAACAGATGCCATTGAATGTTCAACTACACACCACAATCTGTAGTATTTTCTACCACAATCGATCCATTGAGAATGCTCTACTCACACCAACCTGTAGTATTTTCTACCAACAACGATCCATTGAATGTTCTACTCACACCAATATGTAGTATTTTCTACCCCAACAACGATCCATTGAATGTTCTACTCACACCAATCTGTAGTATTTTCTACCAACAACGATCCATTAAATGTTCTACTAACACAAACCTGTAGTATTTTCTACCAACAACGATCCATAGAATGTTCTACTCACACCAATCTGCAATAATGTCTACCAACACAAACCTGCAGGATATTCCACTCAATCCGACCTGCAGAACATTTTACCTACACAGACCCATAGCACTTTCTATGTACCCACAAAATGCTCTATCTACACTAAGCCACAGAACATTCTTCTTACATCGAACTGCAGCACTTTTACCCACAATGACCTGCAGAATGCTCTAGTCAGTAACACCAGTTTGCAGCACATTCTGCCCACACTAACTCACAGAACATTCAACTTCACAGAGATGGAATGTACTACTTGCAATGACCTCCACATCTGTGGGCACCTTAGGTAATACAAGTCTCTATTTGTCTACACAGAACAAGGCATGTAACATTTAATACCAACTAACATGTTTTGAATTAGTTTTTTTAATGCCAGCAGCAGACCATCAGGTCGCAACCCCATGTTAACTTTTGCTAGACGAGGGCAATTATATTCTTGCCACTACCCCCTCCCAATAAAACCAATGGGCTTAATTTAGAACAGCTGAAGTTATGATTATTATTATTATTATTGTGGATTTATATAGCGCTTTACAATTACATGTATACATTTGAAGAGCTTACAATCTAAGCACATTTATTTGACACATACAACCTATCAGTATGTCTTTATGATTGTTGGGGAAACCGGAGTGCATGGAGGAAACCCACGCAAGCACAGGGAGAACATACAAACTCCTTGCAGATGTGTCCGTGGGTAGAATCGAATTTAGGACTTCAGTGCTAGCCACTGAGCCACCGTGCTGCCCATGATAGCCAGCTTGGTTAGTTCAGTTCAGTCTGAGACTAGACCAATTGAAATAATGGTCTAGAACCATGCATTTCCATTCGCCGGGTTCTGGACACAACCAAACCAGCAATCCGAATGTCAAGGCTAAGTAGAGGAGTTCTACAGTAAACCCAGGAGTGAATACCTGCAGCCGGATTTACCGAGAGCTGCAATCACTGGCGTCTCGGCAATTTAGTAAAGTGGTTGGAAATCACAAACTGGCGTTGCTCTTTGCACAAATTCGAACCCCAGCAATTTGCGTTTAAGTTACCAGAGAAAAGCGGCACAGCCGTTATATTAAGTGGGTTGCACTGGCTCCACCAGGTGTCTTTAGCGATACCCACGCAAAGAAATGAACCGATATTAAACCGACTAGCGCAGCGACCCCGTAAATGGGCTCCCTAGCTTTCTAGGTCCTGGCGTTATTACTAGTCAGGTGGGGGAGATTATCATTGTGCAGAAGCTGATCTTACTAAGCCACCGAAAAGTTGCAAATTTTGCTTGATTCCAACTAAACCCACGTTAAAGGGACAGTAAACTTTACTATAGGATTGCGACAATTTACCGCAAATGGTTTCACGGGATAACATTGCATTGCCACCCTTTGTGATAGTGGCTCAGGGCCCCCAATTGCCATTAATGATGAGAGACCATTATACAGTATGAATGTATATTATATAAATCATCCCATAACACAGTGATCTGGTACAATACATACATATACACACACACACACCTGACTGAGTGCTGTCACTATCACTACATTGAGCTGTCACTACATTATCAGACTGTAGCCCCTCCCCCTCCGATTAAACAGTAACCAATCAGGTGCAGGGTGTAAGGAGCCGGAGCGGTCAGTAGGGGGCAGTGAAAGGGGCTGTAACCAGGACAGGGGGTCCAGGTCAGTACAGGGGTGGGGGGTGGTGGGGATCGGTTTAGGAGACCGCATTGGGGTAGATCGGAGAGAGGAGGGCGGCCCCAGTGTTTCCCGGGGGAATCAAGCGGCTCCATGAGGCTTTAATCGGCACAACAGCTGCTTCCTGCCCTGATCCTATTAAACCTGCGCTGAGCCTCACACCGACCGGCCGATACCGGGGAAGTGTCTCTACAGTGACCCACGGAGGGACATGACCCCGGTGGACCCGGGATAGAGAGCAGGTAAGAGGGTGGTAGTAAAGACTGACATCTTACCCCGACCTACCAAACAGGAGCCTAGGCAGCTAGTGTATAGGACACTGTATGGACTGGGATATGGACCATAACATCACACTGCCAGGCTATGGGATATGGACCTTAACATCACACTGCCAGGCTATGGGATATGGACCTTAACATCACACTGCCAGGCTATGGGATAGGGACCTTAACATCACACTGCCAGGCTATGGGATAGGGACCTTAACATCACACTGCCAGGCTATGGGATAGGGACCTTAACATCACACTGCCAGGCTATGGGATAGGGACCTAACATCACACTGCCAGGCTATGGTATAGGGATCTTAAACATCACACCCTAGCAGCTATGGATAGCGACCATAACATCACACTGCCAGGCTATGGGATATGGACCTAACATCCACTGCCAGGCTATGGGATAGGACTTAACACACACTGCCAGCTATGGGATAGGGACCTTAACATCACACTGCCAGGCTAGGATATGGACCTTACCATCACACTCGCCAGGCTATGGATATGGACCTTAACATCACACTGCCAGCTATGGATAGGGACCTTAACACACCTGCCAGGCCTTGGGATTGGACCTTACATCACACTGCCAGGCTATGGGATATGGAACCTTTAACATCACAACGCCAGCTATGGAATGGACCTTAAATCACACTGCCGCTATGGATATGGACCTTAACATCACACTGCCAGGCTATGGATATGGACCTAACCACACTCCAGGCTATGGGATTGGACCTTAACATCACACTGCCAGGCTATGGATATGGACCTAACATCACACACTGCCAGGCTATGGGATATGGACCATAACATCACACTGCCAGGCTATGGGATATGGACCATAACATCACACTGCCAGGTTATGGGATAGGGACGTTAACATCACACTGCCAGGCTATGGGATAGGGACCATAACATCACACTGCCAGGCTATGGGATAGGGACCATAACATCACACTGCCAGGCTATGGGATATGGACCATAACATCACACTGCCAGGCTATGGGATAGGGATATTAACATCACACTGCCAGGCTATGGGATATGGACCTTAACATCACACTGCCAGGCTATGGGATAGGGACCTTAACATCACACTGCCAGGTATGGGATAGGGACTTAACATCACACTGCCAGGCTATGGGAGAGGACCTTAACATCACACTGCCCGGCTATGGGATATGGACTAACATCACACGTCAGGCTATGGGATAGGGACCTTAACATACACACTGCCAGGCTAGGGATAGGGACATAAACATCACACTGCCAGGCTATGGGATAGGACTAAACATCACACTGCCAGGCTATGGGATAGGGACCTATAACATCACACTGCCAGGCTATGGGATATGGACCTAACATCACACGTCCAGGCTAGGGATGGGACCTTACATCACTGCCCGGCTATGGGATAGGGACCATAACATCACACTGCCAGGCTATGGGATATGGACCATAACATCACACTGCCAGGCTATGGACCATAACATCACACTGCCAGGCTATGGGATAGGACCTAACATCCACTGCCGGCTATGGGATGACCACATCACACTGAGGCTATGGGTAGGACCTTATACATCACACTTCCAGGCTATGGATAGACCATAAAATCACACTGCCAGGCTAGGGATAGGACCTTACATCACACTGCCAGGCTATGGGATAGGGACTATACATCACACTGCCAGGCTATGGGATAGGGACCTTAACATCACACCTGCCAGGCTATGGGATAGGGACCTTAACATCACACTGCCAGGTATGGGATAGGGACCTTAACATCACACTGCCAGGCTATGGGATAGGACCATTACATCACACTGCCAGGCTAGGGATAGGGACCTTACACACACTGCCAGGCTATGGGATAGGGACCTTACATCACACTGCCAGGCTATGGGATAGGACCTTACATCACACTGCCAGGCTATGGGATAGGGACCAAACACAATGCCAGGCTATGGGATATGGACCTAACATCACACTGCCAGGGATGGGATATGGACCTTAACATCACACTGCCAGGTATGGGATATGGCCTTAACATCACACTGCCAGGCTATGGGATAGGACCTAACATCACACTGCCAGGTAGGGATAGGGACCTTAACATCACACTGCCAGGCTATGGGATAGGGATCTTAACATCACACTACAGGCTATGGGTAGCGACATAAAATCACACTGCAGGCTATGGGATAGGGACCTTAACATCACACTGCGGCTATGGATAGGACCTTAACATCACCACTGCCAGGCTATGGGTATGGACCTAACATCACACTGCCAGGCTATGGGATATGGACCATAACATAACCACTGCCAGGCTATGGGAGGTACGGTTACATCACACTGCCAGGCTATGGTAGGGACATAACATCACACTGCCAGGCTATGGGCCAAACAATCACACTGCCAGGCTATGGGATATGGACCAAACCATCACATGCCAGGTATGGGATGGGACCTTAACACACAGCCAGGCTATGGGATAGGGACCTTAACATCACAATGCCAGGCTAGGATGGGATTAACATCACACTGCCAGGCTATGGGATAGGGACCATACATCCACACTGCCCGGCTATGGGATAGGACAAAACATCCACTGCCCAGGCTATGGGATATGGACCTTAACATCACACCTGCCAGGCTATGGGATAGGGACCTAACATCACACTGCCAGGCTATGGGATAGGGACCTTAACATCACATGCCCAGGCTATGGGATATGGACCTTACACCTCACACTGCCTGGCTCATGGCTATGGGACCATACACTCGCCGGCTTGGTGGCTAACCACACACATAACCATCCGCTGTGCCACCCACGGTATGGGATGGACCTAACATCACCACTGCCCGGCTATGGGATACGGACCATAACCCATCACCACTGCACTGAATAAACAGCAGCTATGGGATAGGGACTTACATCACACCTGCAGGTCATGGGTAGGACCCAACATCACACTGCCGGCTATGGGATATGGACCATAACTCACACTGCCAGGGCTATGGATAGGGATCTAAATCACACTGCCAGGCTATGGGATATGGGACTTAACATCACACTGCCAGGCTAGGGATATGGACCTTAACATCACAACTCCCAGGCTATGGGATATGGACCTTAACATCACACCGCCAGTCTATGGATAGGGACCTTAACATCACACTGCCAGGCTATGGGATATGGACCTTAACATCACACTGCCAGGATAGGGGATATGGACCTTAAACATCACACTGCCAGGCTATGGATAGACCTTAACTCACCATGCCAGGCTATGTGATATGGACCTTAAATCACACTGCCAGGCTAGTGATATGGACCCTTAACATCACACTGCCAGGCTATGGGATATGGACCATTAACATCACACTGAGGCTATGGGATATGGACCCATAACTACACTGCGGTATGGGATTTAGGACCTTACACATCCCCCCCCTGCCAGGCTATGGGATCGGGCCCCTCCCCTCACACGGCCCGGCCTGGTCTCGGCTCCGCCCCGCACCCTGCACGGCGCTGGATCGCGCCCCTCAAACACTGCAGGCTTTAGGGGATCGGGGACACCCTTAATCTCACACTGCCGGCTATGGGCTCGGGCTCTTACCACCCACGAGCCAGGCTATGGTATAGGGATCATAACATCACACTGCCAGGCTATGGGATAGCGACCATAACATCACACTGCCAGGCTATGGGATAGGGACCTTAACATCACACTGCCAGGCTATGGGATAGGGATCTTAACATCACACTGCCAGGCTATGGGATAGGGACCATAACATCACACTGCCAGGCTATGGGATAGGGAGAGAAATAAGCTTTACTTTTATAGAATAGATAGTTTCTACATCTAGTGTGCCAGGGGGAGGGGCTGATTGACAGTTCTTTACTGACTAGCTGTGCCCTACCCTCTTTAAAAAGTAAAACTCCGAGAGCTAAAAAAAAACAAGGCATAGGAAGGTCAGAGAAGGTCAGAGAAGAAAAAAAAGCAGATTTAAGATTGGTGGTAATTAATCCTTTTTACTGTGTGATTGGTTAAAAAATAATTTGGCATAGTTTACAAGTCATTTAACTAATGTGCATGAATACAAGTCAGTTTAAAGGGATCTAGGTGTAATGGAAAGCAAGACATATGGTGGTACTGACAGTTCTGCATGTAAAATCCAAACATAACTTTTTTTTAGATTGGCTGACAATCCTAATCCAAGAGCAGGGTGGAGAGGCTGCTCCCACTCTCTACAGGGACACATACAGGGCAATAATAGTTTATAATGGTGCTAATTTTGCCCCAGCCAATCAGATCTTATTAAACATTTGAAAGATAATATCTGATTGGTTGGGGCAAAATTAGCACCATTTTTAACAATAAGGACTTTTTTTGTCCCTCTCTTTAGCCCAATCCTACTACTTATATTTTAATTGAATGCTGTGATTTATAAAAGAGCGAAAAGTAGCGAAATGTTTTCGCATTCGCTTTTCGCATAGGTTTTCGCCAAAAAGACAGTTAACGCTATTTATAAAGGTAGCGTTAACGAATGGCGAAACCGTTTCCGCGAGCTGTCGCTAAACCCTTTTCGCCTTACTTCGCAATGGTAATTTTAGCGAAAAAGGAGCAAAAAGGCATAACGCGATTTATAAAAGAGCGAAAGGTGTTTTTTTTGCGGTAAAAAGAGCGAAAGATTAGCGCGACCCTGAAGGTGGTGAAAAGTCATTGTTTGAGCGAAAAGGCATTCTAATGGGTAATATGCCTTGAAAAAGCGAACGTGCATTAGAAGGGCGATCGCGCATTAGAGTGTAATATGCCTTGGAAAAGCGAACGCGCATTAGAAAGGCGAACGCGCATTAGAAAGGCGAACGCACATTAGAAAGGCGAACGCGCATTAGAAAGGCGAACGCACATTATAATGGAATATGCCTTGGAAAAGCGAACGCGCATTAGAAAGGCGAATGTGCAGTGCAAAAGGAAATTGTATTCCAATTGAGAAATTCAGAAGAAGATTGACTAAATAAGACATGGCTGACTTCTTGGTAAATGTGAGGTGGCCATTTTGAACTTGACATCATTTTCTAGTGGGCTTTTCTGGTTTCGAATGGTTTTCACAATGCAGTCTTCTTAGATGCGTTAAGTTTTCGCTGCGATACTTTCGCTCTTTATCGCGCCGTTCGCCTTTTTCAGCCGCGAAGTGTGTTTTTTTCGCTTTTTTATAAATAAGGCGAAACGAAGCCCCAAATGGCGCTATTTTCGCTGCGATGTGCTGCGCTAATTATTTGGCGAAAAAGACAATCCTTTATAAATATGCCACTTAGTTTTTAATGTACATATATTAAAAGTTATGTTTTAATTACCCCTTTTTATTGGCCGGTTGTACTTTAAATTGTTTAGCTGTATGCACTCTATATAAGGGGGTCTCTTTGTCTGTTGCTCACTTTACTAGAGCTAGGTTTAACCTAATATCTCCTTGGTCCTACAGATTCCCTTTGTCCGTACGCCATCTTCGCTTTCCTTATGCGAGATTTCTGGCGGCGTTTGTCGATTTCTGTCTCCTTTTCAACCTCACAGGTCAGCCAGTCAGATTTAACTTTCATTATCCTATCGGTTCTTCTCTTCCCTTACTCGGTTCTTATTGGTCCTCCTCTAGTTTATATTCTCCCCAGTCACCTTTTCCCGTTATATCGTTTAGTTACTATTCTGCTTGTTGCATTATATTCTGATTTATCTCCTGTTGCTCTTTCCTTTGACTTTGATCCTGCATGTCTTGACTCCTGCCAGTCCCTGACATTTTCTCTCTCTCTATCCTCTGTACCATGCCTGTCCTTTTTTCTTCTGTGTTTGACCTTTTGGCTCCATCCCTAACTCTGTCCTTTTCAACCTACTGTCTGTGCCTTGCTAACCAGATTGTACTTGCTGTACTCTCTCCAGTTGGTCCTGTGCCTTCCTGTCTGTTTCGTTATGGACTTGTCAATTATTCCTGGCCTCAGCTCAGATACATTGCACTCTAAGTCCAAGGGGCAACCGATCTAGGTAAGGTGCTTTAAGTCTCCTGGAAAGCGGGGGCTTGTCTACTGGCGAAGCGAGTGGTGGGCTGGGATAAAGGAATACTCAGGTAGCCAGCAGAGATTAAAACCCAGAGATAAAGATAACATGAAATTTAAATGTTTATTTTAAGAATGACGGCATTACTTGTTGTTCATTTACCTGTTAACTTCCTCAATCGCCTCAATGAAGTTTTCAACAAAGACATTGACATTTCTTTTATTTTTGCCTCCATGTTTTTTTGCATCCTGAGTGAAAGCATCATCAAAATAAACATGTGCTTCAAAATTCATATTGTCTTCTTTTATAGCAGATTTGTATTTGTCTAACCTGAAGCAGAAAAAGATTTCAGTAATTTAGAATGTGAACAGATTTTACTAGAAAATGTGGGTTTCATTATGATTGAATTTGTATTCTAGTATCCAACCGATGTATAGATAATTTGCTTGTTGTCTGAAATCTACTCTATATAGAAGAATAAAAAGAAAATAATCTTTAAGCAAGCTGACAAAATCTATTTCTAAGTTTTCTTTACTAATTCTTGAAATCCTGTAATTTATGTTTTTTTATTAATTTTAAGTCACTGATCAGAATGTTAGGAGGTAGGAGGTTCTGAATCTGTGGTCACAAATACTAGTTTCACCTCCACCTGTGGTTGGCACGTGCTCAGTGCAGGAGAAAAAATAAATTTTAAAATGATATTGTAAGGTAGGAATAATCAATCCTACCTCCCTGCCCCAGGTACTTTCCATTTTTAAACAGGTAATTTTTAGAGTATAGTTATCCTTTCACAGAAATTCATTTAAGTTATTGGTACTTTATCAATGTTTAATTGTGTATTTTACCTAAATATTGAAGTTAGAATTTTCAGCATTTCGTCAAATGTCTCATGCCACATTGTAGCACATAGATATATCATGACTTTCTCTGTTGAACTGTAACAAAAGATAACAGTAAAATATATTTAATCTAGGTCTCAGTCTTATTGAAAAAAAGAAACGGCTTTTTGCTGTTTTGCGTTTTGTTGTTTTTATTTTAATAAAATATATTGTTATGAAAAAAAAGAAACAGCAACTATATTTTTCTTTTAACATTTTTAAAAAAATTTTAAACATTAAAACAAGTTATAAATTAAAATGGATACATTTTTAATTCAAAAGAGCAGAGCAGTTACAATATGGCAATAAATACTATATAGATCGCTATGTGTATAGCCTTGCTTAGATAGGACTGTCAGTATTCTAAGACATATTCTAACTAACTTTTTCTGTTGATAGAAACCTGCCGCAATCTTCAAATTGTCTTCATGTACCAGCAGTTTCTCAGAGTATTGCCATTAACCCTTCAGTGCCACCAGACTTACCCAGAGTATTGCCATTGCCACTTTCAGTGCCAGCAGAGTATTACTTTAACCCTTCAGTGCCACTAGACTTTCCTATTAATAATTTCAGCACCAACACTTTCCCAGAGTATTGCCTTTAACCCTTCAGTGCCAGCACATCACCAGAGTATTGCTTTTAGTGCCAGTAGAGAATTACCGTTAATCCTTTTCAGGTGCCAGCATTGACATGATATACAGATGTATCTGCTTTCCATGTCTCCTACATTGAATTGTTCATGTCTCACCCACTCTAAGTTCTAATTGAAGAGTTAAGTGGAAGGAAGAAAGAGGCAAGGATAGTGATCTCATGGCTGCTAGTCACATGAGCCAATATTAAAAAGTCTGCAGCAGCTTTTACTTGCAACATTGTTTCCAAGTAGAGGTAGCTGAGTTCAGGCTCTCTACTCACTAAAATGTTGCAAATTACAGCAGCAGAACAAGGTGAGCTGTTCTAACACAGCAAGTAAAAGCTGACAAGGAGATGGGGGGCCCTAGCTCAACATAGGCACCCTAGTTCTTTGCCTAGGTGGCCTATGCCTTAAAAGAGCCCTGGAACCGGGAAGCAGCAAGTGGGGTAACATAATATTTAAGGTTAGTCTAACATCTCTAAGGTTTCTAACTATTGCAGTTTTGGGGATTAGGGATTATTTAGCAATAACCCTTTTTTTCAAAGGTAGACTTGCCCTTTAAATAAACAAATATATTTATTGCAGTCTATAATATATATGCAATGATATCAATAATAATACCTATTGATGTAAATATATATAAAAGGGGAGCAGGAAAGCTTCTCTTCACTCTTTTAACCTGCTCCCCCTCCTGGACTTTGGCCTGTATCGGTAGAGTATATTTTGTGACCTATGTATTTCTATTTATGGTTTGTCATTAATACTTAACATTCTTGTGATGACTAATACCTTTCAGGGAGGGCTAGTATAAGGTTTTCCCTTTGGTGTGTGGTGTATCGGTCCCTGCTCCCCTTTTATATATATTCACATCAATAGGTATTATTATTGATATTAGTGTGAGTGTGAATGGAGTATGGGTGGATATACTGGTATATCTAATTATCCATATTATCTCTGTATTGATGTATTGCATTAGGCCTGTTTAGAAGAGGGATGTGTTTTTAATTTTTGCCTGTTCACTTGAATGCACTTTTTTGCCTCTTTTGGGCTATCCACACTTGAGCAAATAAAGGATTTTTATAACTAACATATTGACTTAGGTATGCTCTCATAATTCCACTTTATCTGTCCCCTTTTTTCTTCTGCAATTAATTCAAGTGGGAGGTGCACCCCTATATATAATCTTATTATTATTTTGAAATAAGATTTAGTTGGTGCTGGGCTATTGTGGATTTTTGCTATAATATATATGCATACACACATATACATGGTACCTATGTGTTAGTCCGGTATTGTAAGTGAATACTGATGGGGTAAAGTTAGTAATATGGAGGTATCCTCTGTATACTCTATTTTTGTGTAAGGATTCAGAACTATGTGTGACAATGCCTGATTAAATGATGAGAAAGCCATGGTATGGTATTAGAGGTCATAATATAAACTGAGCTTATCAATTAATTTTGTGTGAAACTATTACAACGTGACAAGATAATGTAATGGTCTAGCGGTTCTGAGGCAATTAAATAGTTGTTTTTGGAGTCCACACTTAGTGTGGTTTTAATAGGGGGGGATTTTTTATCCATGAGTGTTACCAATAAAGTATTGGGAGGAATAAGGTGAATAGGTGGTGCCGCACTATATTTATATATATATAGAAAACATACATACTTGGCCATACCTTTCATTATTTCCAGAGTGACCAGATTTTTCTAACTTGATTCTTATGTTGAGCATCATTGACTGATCAATAAAGGCAGATTCATAAAGACGTCGTAAAAATAGCTGGGTTGTTCTCTCAATCCGTTGGACCTTTAATCTCCATACATACAATGTGCACAGTACAAACCCCAGATACCAAGATATCCCAGATACGATAAGCATTGCAATATTTGGTGTGTCCACTTGCATTAATGTTTGGCATATACTGTTACTAACTTCCAAAAGTAGATTTTGCACACTAGTAATGTTGTCATATAGTTTAAGTGCATCACAAAACACTGACATGTTAAATGTATCTGCATTGCCATACTTCCATTTTGCTTCCTGGTACTGTTGACCAAACATTATAAACAAAGCAGCTGTAACTGCAAATGTTGTACTAACAAGAGGAGCAGCAAAACCTCTTTTAACATAATGCATTTTACATGCAACAACACTAAACCAATGGCAAGTTGCAGAGCTTACAGTCTGTACAGCTAAAAGGCTCAACATTAATTGGATTTCATTCTGTTTGATGGATTTTAATTGGATCCAGTCTTGGTTTGACAGAGGCACAGAGCTTCCCACCACAATTGCTGTCACAATCATTCTAGCAACACTACTGCACATGTTAAGTACATTTCTCGTATCGTTTTCTGGCTCCATGTGATGAAAACTTGTTTTCTGGAGAAGCAACGTTGTGTTTTCCAGCCACGTTAGTGACACAAGAATCGTTGCCACAACAACAATGCTAACATATATCTGGTGTTTGGATTCTGTCATCCAAAGATACCCAGTACAGAATGTTACGTAACCCAGGACAAGAAACACTAAAGAAAAGATGGCAATTGCCAGTTTCCAGTTTGGTTTTCTACTACGATATATTATTTGTGCCACTGATGGTATTGTATAAACACTGGTCAGGATCATGACATTGCTGATTATGTTGAAGTGAGGCATGGCTACTATTATAAGCCCTGAAGATGAAAGTGCACTGAGGGATTCAATGATGCAAATCTGTGAAAGATAGATGGATACATTGGTTTTAGTTCAAGCATTCATATAGGCACATTAGATCACTCTTACTTTTGCTCATGTTGGGGGTAAAATATGAATTAGGAAAGTTTAGCATGTTGTATACAGTAAACAACATGTAGTTGTGGAAGTAGTCATACAATCTTTAGTTGGTAAAGATACTTTTTTAATATCAAATTATTGAAAATGCAAAAGGAGGTTATGAAAAGAAAGGGGGTGAGTGGAAAATGAGTATGAAAAAGCATAGATGGGAAGGAGAGAGAAAATGTATGAATGGAGGGGGGATCCTTGGCAAAGTACATTAGATTTAGCTATATTGATCATCATTCATGACTTTAACAAGTTAATTTTCTCTTCTTATTTTATAGGAAGGTTATATTAAATACAAATGTATCACCCCTCCTCACACACACACACACAAACACACCACACACACAAAACTCGAACTAATAGATTTAGAAGATTGAAGTAAATAAGTTTGCATTTTGTTAGAAGGGCATTGCTTGTAAGGTATGGTGGCTCAGTGGTTAGCACTGATGAGTGCTGAAGTCCTGGGTTCAAATCCTTGGACACATCTGCAAGAAGTTTGCAGGATCTCCCATGTTTGTGTGGGTTTCCTCTGGGAACTCTGGTTTTCTCCACAATCATAAAGACCTACTGATAGGTTGTCATGTATGTACACAAAATAGAAGCCTAGTGCACATCCAATTAATTTGCTTACATTTTACTTTACCATTTTCTGCTGGGTCCTAACTTTTAACCTTTAGTACCATTTTACCTTCGTAAGAGACGTAATTATATAATATATATATAATTATATATAAAACAATATATTGCTTGTTGTCATGTATGTTTCAAATAAATGTGCTTAGATTGTAAGCTCTTCGGGGCAGAGCTAATTATACATGTAATTGTAAAGTGATACGGAAAATGTTGGCGCCATATAAATCCACAATAATAATAATAATGGATACATAATTGAATGCGTTAAAAAAACCAAATGGCATTTAAGTATTGCAGACAGTGGGAATGCATTAACAATCTAACAATTTTTTGTATAAAGGGGCATGTTCATGTCACTGGGAATTTCAATTACCCTGACATTGATTGAAGTAGGGAAACTGCCAACACCTCGAAAGGTATTAAGTTCCTAAGTCTGCTTTAAGAGCGTTTTCTAACACAGGTTGAAGAAGTTCATACTAGAAAGGATCTGGTAATATCTAAAAACTCTGAGCTCATCATGGAAATTAAAGGGCATGTCCACCCCCAAAACTATAATCCCCCCACTACTGACCCCATCATGTAGTGTAGTTTAATCCTTACCTCACATCCCAACTCCATATGGTTCTCCTGTAGTCCCCCCCCCAAAGTCCCAAAAACTGCCCACCAGGAGGATAGCAGAGCCCCTGCCTCCTATCTGGCCTCCGGGAGAAGTTTGGCATGCATACTGCAGCCCTTCTCCCCCTCCCGATTAGGATTCCCTCCCCCTAGTGTAAAAATCCTTTTACATAACATTCCCCCTGTCCCCCCAGCCCCAACCGCTATATATGTATTATCAGAAAATACCCCAAACATTACTTACCTTCCCTCTTTCCTCTGCCGCACTGAACTCCCGGCAGCCACGTCCGTGATTGGCTACCACTCAGCCAATCACAGACGTGACTGCCGGTCCCGCCCCTCTGCTCGCATTTTCTCGCAAGCAGAGGGCCTGGCAGCGCGGCGGAGGAAAGAGGGAAGGTAAGTAATGTTTTGGGCATTTTCTGATAATACAAATATAGCGGTTGGGGCTGGGGGGACAGGGGGAATGTTATGTAAAAATTTTTTTAGAAGGGTGGACATACCCTTTAAAGTAATGAAAGGATTAGGGAATAGTGATCATGATATATTGTCATTAAAAGGTAGTTCACTCAAAATGTGAACTATTCCCTTACTGCATTCGTTGAAAAATGGGGGGTAAATGTCTTACCCTCAATTAATTTAGAAGGAGACAGGAATGAAGGTTAAGAAATGTACCCTGCCCGCGATCCACCACCGGCTCCATCGATAGGTCCCAACCCCTAACGTTTTTACTTTAACTATAGTGTGCTATAGTACAGAGAACATGGGACCATTAAATAATGGAGCTAAGATGGCTATAGAGAATTAAATTTTAGACATTTACAGCATAGTAACTAAAGACCTGTAAGTTTAACATCTGTGGTGGGGAAAATACTGGAAACTTTGTTACAGGAATATATTCTGAACTTTGGGGTATATTTATAAAGGTGCTTTTACTTCCTGCCCCCATTTTAGGCAAAACCGGACTTAGTGCTATTTGTATAGCGGCGATATCCAAAGGTGGAAAGTCATTATCGCTGTGATTGCCATTCGCATTCTTGCGATAAGTTTCAATTTGCAATTTGCAAAAAGTATTAAACTTTTGGGGTGGCGGAAACAGGAAAACGCTGTTGGATGCGAGGGGCATCCCTGTGCAGGGGCGAGGTGGGTTGCAAGGGGCTGCCTTTTGGGGCACTTGCACTCACAGCTCGAACCAGGACCCCCTCCCAGGCACTTATAAGTGCCTTTGCAATATGGTATAATCTACAGTTACCCTGCATTGCAAAATGGTATAAGCTTCAGTTACCCTGCATTGCCATATGGTATAATCTACAGTTACCCTGCATT
>JAACNH010002396.1:0-40592 GCA_019447015.1 Hymenochirus boettgeri
ACTAAGACCAATGAGAGGGACTATATTATACAGTTCATATTATATTACATTAAATGGTACTAAGACCAATAAGAGGGACTATATTATACAGTTCATATTATATTATATTATATGGTACTAAGACCAATGCGAGGGACCATATTATACAGTTCATATTATATTATATGGTACTAAGACCAGTGAGAGGGACTATATTATACAATTCATGTTATATTACATGGTACTAAGACCAATGAGAGGGACTATATTATACCGTTCATATTATAGTTCCTCTCATTGGTCTTAGTACCATATAATATAATATAATATGAACTGTATAATATAGTTCCTCTCATTGGTCTTAGTACCATATAATATAATATATTATACAGTTCATATTATATTATATTATATAGTACTAAGACCAATGAGAGGGACTATATTATACAGTTCATATTATATTATATTTTATGGTTCTAAGACCAATGAGAGGGACTATATTATACAGTTCATATTATATTATATGGTACTAAGACCAATGAGAGGGACTATATTATACAGTTCATATTATATTATATTATATGGTACTAAGACCAATGAGAGGGACTATATTATACAGTTCATGTTATATTACATGGTACTAAGACCAATGAGAGGGACTATATTATACAGTTCATATTATATTATATTTTATGGTACTAAGACCAATGAGAGGAACTATATTATACAGTTCATATTATATTATATTTTATGGTACTAAGACCAATGAGAGGGACTATATTATACAGTTCATATTATATTATATGGTACTAAGACCAATGAGAGGGACTATATTATATTCCAAACATCTTTACTGTGGGTACCCAGCTTACGGCTTCAGCTGACTTCTTACATTACAGTCGTAAGATACGTAATAGATGAATAAACGTCATTTGCTGTACCTAAAAACAACCAATCTACAAAGTTGTGTAATTAAACCTTGCAGCATAAAGTGTAAAGTGTGTCCATTCCTAATATTCTCTATGAAATAAGTTTTTTTAACCTTTATAATGTGCAAATAGACATCTCATTAAGAGTAATGATTAGTAGATTAGTGTGTCAGATACAGTATTTCTTTGAGAAAGAATGTACATGGAAGGTTCTGCTTGAACTTAAGAAGGCCATACACAGAGTGTCTGGGAAAGTGGATGTGGCTTATGGAGGTCAGGTGGAGGTGGCTGACAAAACTGACTGGTGAACTGGGATGACTTTAAGGGCACCTAAAAAAAAAAAACAAAAAACTGGTTGACTTGCCAGTTATTCCAACTATTATTTTACCAGTTATACATAAATATTTTACCAAATATTTAATTGAAACTTATTCCGTTCTGACAAAGGTATTGCTTCTCCCTCTGCTCAATGAGCATGTGCAAAGGGACCGTGGGGGAAAAAAGCAGTCAGTCTTGGCTATGATGTCAGCAGTCACAGCCTTGATGACTGCATGGAGGGAGGAGACAGATTATTCTGCCAGAATGGGGACACATACATAGTCTAACTATCTCTTGACAAATGCATGTAAGAAAGTGGTAAAATTAGCAGAAGAGGGTTGTGGGCAGATTAACGACAAGCCAGGAGTTTTTTGTGGGACATGCCCTTAACACTGACTGGTGAACTGGTGGGGCTGGCTGGTTGACCAAAGTGACTGTTGCCACAGTGATGTATAAAATTTTCCACAGTGATTGGTATATAATTTCACACAGGATTGGTATATAAGGTTTCCCACAGTGATTGGTATATAAGGTTTCCCACAGTGATTGGATTATAAGGTTCCCCACAGTGATTGGTATAAAGTTTCCCCAGTGATTGGTATATTAGGTTGCCACAGTGATTGGTATATAAGTTCCCAAGTGATGGGTATATAAGTTTCCCAAAGTGATTGGTATATAAGTTTCCCCAGTGATTGGTATAAAGTTTCCCACAGTGTGGTATATAAGTTGGTCCCCAACAGTGATTGGTAGATAAGTTTCCCACAGTGTATTTGGGATTATAAGGTTTCCCACAGTGATTGGTATATAAGTTTCCCACAGTGATTGGTATATAAGTTTCCCACAGTGATTGGTATATAAGGTTTCCCACAGTGATTGGTATAGAAAGACGATAGAAAGATAGGAAGAAAGAAGACGTCGGGGAACAAGTATGGTGTCAACATCGGCTACGACAGTGTCACCAGCGATGGTGGTGTCACTGGCAGCAGCAACGACATCGCCCGTTGTTGGCGAAGTTGGTGTCTCTACCAATATCGGCCAACAAAGAAAGAAGATAGTGGAGACCGAAAATGTCCTTTTTAGGACCAGGGGTGGTCTGGTTTCGAGCTGCAGGGCCCACCTATCAGAAAGGCTCTTATTAGAGCCACAAGGGGGTCCTGGTTAAGAGCTGCAGGGTCCCCAACAAAGGCAATTGTCACCGCCGCAAGGGCACTTTAAGTGCGGGGAGAGGAGGTCCGGGATTGAGCTGCGGGACCCCTAAACCCCAGCGTCTACCCCGCGGCAGCGAGCACAGCAATCAGCTCAGCCATTCTGCCACAAACAAAGTGGTTGATGAAATTGGCCCAAACTTATCCAAGTAAGCATTACCGCTGCTTTACAAACCGAATATTAGGTAACGGCGCCAATATGTGAACACTGATTGACTTTCCACCACCGGTATATAGCCTGTTTATAAATTGAGCTAAGTCCGATTTGGAGAAAATGCGGGCGATAAAAGAAAAAGTTAACGGACCTTTATAAACATGCCCCCTATTTAGAGGCATTTTGAAGGCTTATAAGAACTTGTTTGGAAAAATGGAGACCAGTACCCTTAAAGAATGGCATAAACCCAACAAAGCATTTATAATGAAAATGTATTTCATGTGTAAGCATGGATCATCGAAGCCCGGTAAGATCCATGCCCCTAAAGTTAGAACCAGGAGTCCACATCTTCCTGCCTTTATACTATATGGCTATGACTGTGCAGGAGCTTATTGTACATAGTGTTACAACACCATGGTGAGCACAAGAGAAACACGCACGTGGCCAAGTTAAGGTCTGTAGGGTTCCTGTTGTTGGCCCACATTGAAATATTTTAAATTATCCCTAATGACTTCTAGGCAAACCTAATTCGATAACACACTCTTCTGATTGGTAAAAAGGCAGAGACTGTACCTTAGAGGCCTTAGTGCATAATGAGTGAGTTTCCACGACCAGATCCCATACTGGGGGAGACAGAGGGGCAACTACAAGGTTTGGTAAGTATTACAAGCACACATGGTAAGTCCATTTTTGCTTATCACATGCTAAATACTTACCCGTAATGGAATATGGAATACGCAGTGTAAGAGAGTCAGCTTCTAGGCAACAAAAAGACAGATCAATGGCTAAACTACGTTTTGTCATGGCCCAGTCTGGTCAATACAACTGGCTTCAGCACTTACTTACCAATAAAATACAGGTCATGGACAAACTAGGTACTTTCCGAAAAAAAAAAGAGAATGAAGATTATAGAAGAAGAATGCACAAGTAGGAATGAATAGACGGCAGATAAAGTTGAATCCTGATCAAAACTCGGAAGGAGGAAATGAACAGATTAGTCAGTCTACAAAATTCATTGTGGGCCAGCAGAACATGAGAACTCAGACTGGCTTTCCTTTAAACTGATCCTGTTAAAATTAATTGACTTGACGATTTAGTGTAGCGACCAAATAACTGAATTTAGGAACGTCATGTACAATTAGGGTTGCTTAAGACACCCAGAAGCCTACAGCAAATGCATAAACAAGATGGGGAGGTAGACAGGAACCGAGATTACAAATTACTCTAGAAGGAACCGTTACAAATGTGTAAAAACAATTACATATTATAGGTTAACTGTTCCAATATTTCATATTCAGAGGGTCATGGGATTGTTCATTTTAAGAGCAAGAAAATTAAAATGAAATACAGACATTCTGCTTTGTTGATACCATTTGGTGGAACACGGAAGGTTTTTCTACCGTTAGCTTAGTCTCTTATATATTTGCCACCAAAAAAAGCGTTGACAGAAACCTCAAAACATGTTATGATCCCACGTATTGTAAGAAAGGACATACTGATTTTACTTTATTACTAATGAACATCCCCAAATTAACTATTTCTTGTTCTATGTGTAAAAACAGACATCAGGAGTTCATAGCATCATACTAAAAACAGGTACCCCCTTATAGCACTGGGGTGCTATCAGGGGGGTACAAGTGATACTCAGTATGGGGCCCAGACTTGTCAGGGGCCTGGATGTTGTGGCCCTGCAGCTTGTCACAGTGGGTTCTGATACAACTATCCCTCACAACACAAAGAGTACAGGCTTTATAAAAAAAAACAAAGAAATCTGTGGAAGGTCTCACAGCCAACAACAAGCAGGGCTGGGGGGTATTATGGTACTAAGACCAATGAGAGGGACTATATTATACAGTTATATATTATTATATGGTACTAGACCAATGAGAGGGACTATATATACAGTTCATATTATATTATATGGTACTAAGACCAAGAGAGGGACTTATTATACAGTTCATATTATATTATATTTTATGGTACTAAGACCAATGAGAGGACTATATTATACCGTTATATTATATTATATATATGGTACTAAGACCAATGAGAGGGACTATATTATACAGTTCATATTATATTATATGGTACTAAGACCAATGAGAGGGGACTATATATACGTTCATATTATTATATATTATATATGGTACTAAGACCCATGAGAGGGACTATATTATACAGTTCATATATATTACATTAAATGGTAATAAGACCAATAAGAGGGACTAATTATACAGTTCATATTATATTATATTATATGGTACTAAGACCAATGCGAGGGACATATTATACAGTTCATATTATATTATATGGTACTAGACCATGAGAGGGACTATATTATACAATTCGTTCATTACATGGTACTAAGACCAATGAGAGGGACTATATATACAGTTCATATTATAGTCCTTATTGGTCTTAGTACATAAATATATATAGATGAACTGATAATATGTTCCTCTCATTGTCTAGTACCATATAATTAATATATTACAGTTCTATTATATTATTTATATAGTACTAAGCAATGAGAGGGAACTATATATACAGTTCATATTATATTATATTTTATGGTTCTAAGACCAATGAGAGGGAACTATATATACAGTTCATATATATTATATGGTGCTAAGACCAATGAGAGGGACATATTATACAGTCATATTATATTATTATATGGTACATAAGGACCAATGAGAGGGACTATATTATACAGTTCATGTTTATATATATGGTACTAAGACCAATGAGAGGGGACTATATTATACAGTTCATATTATATTATATTTTATGGTCTAAGACCAGAGAGGAAATCTATTATACTAGTTCATATTATATTATATTATATGGATACTAAGACCAATGAGAGGGGACATATTATACAGTTATATTTATATTATATGGTACTAAGACCAATGAGAGGGACTATATTATACAGGTCATTATTATATTATTTATATGGTACTAAGACCAATGAGAGGGACTATATTATACAGTTCATATATATTATATTTTATGGTACTAAGACCAATGAGAGGGATAAATTATACAGTTCATTTATATTAATGGTACTAGACCAATGAGAGGACTGCATTATACAGTTCATGTTATATTACATGGTACTAAGACCAATGAGAGGGGACTATATTTTTTACAGTTCATATTATATTTATTATATGGTACTAAGACCAATGAGAGGACTATATTATACAGTTCATATTATATTATATTTTATGGTACTAAGACCATGAGAGGGACTATATTATCAGTTCATGTTATATTAATGGTACTAAGACAATGAGAGGGACATATATACAGTTCATGTTATATTACATGGTACTAAGACCAATGAGAGACTAATTACACAGTTCATATTATATTATATTTTAGGTACTAAGACCAATGAGAGGAACTATATTATACAGTTATTATTATATTATATTTTATGGTACTAAGACCAATGAGAGGGACTATATTATACAGTTCATATTATTTATATTATATGGTACTAAGACCAATGAGAGGGACTATATATACAGTTCATATTTATTATATGGTACTAAGACCATGAGAGGGAATATATTTACAGTTCATATTATATTAAATTAATGGTACTAAGCCAATAAGAGGACTTATTATACAGTTCATATTATATTAATTATATGGTACTAAGACCAATGCGAGGGACCATATTATAAAGTTCATATATTATATGGTACTAAGACCAGTGAGAGGGACTATATTATACAATTCATGTATATTACATGGTACTAAGACCAATGAGAGGGACTATATTATACCGTCATATTATATTCATATTATATGGGTACTAAGACCAATGAGGGACTATATTACAGTTCATATTATATATATTATATGGTACTAGACCAATGAGAGGGACTATATTATACAGTTCATGATATTATATGGTACTTAGACCAATGAGAGGGACTATATTATACAGTTCATATTATATTATATTTTAGGTTCTAAGACCAATGAGAGGAACTATATATACAGTTCATATATATTATATTATATGGTACTAAGACCAATGAGAGGGACTATATTATACAGTTCATATTTATATTATATGGTACTAAGACAATGAGAGGGACTATATTACAGTTCATATTATATTATATATATGGTACTAAGACCAATGAGAGGGGACTATATTATACAGTTCATATTATATTATATTTATGGTACTAGACCAATGAGAGGGGACTATATTATACAGTTCATGTTATATTACATGGTACTAAGACCAATGAGAGGGACTGCATATACAATTCATGTTATATTACATAGGTACTAAGACCAATGAGAGGGGACTATATTATACAGTATATTATATTATATTTATGGTACTAAGACCAATGAGAGGACAACTATTATACAGTTCATATTAGTATTATATTTTATGGTACTAAGACCAATGAGAGGGACTATATTATACAGTTTCATGTATATTAATGGTACTAAGACCAATGAGGGGATCTATACACAGTTCATATTATATTATATTTTATGGTACTAGACCAATGAGAGGACTATATTATACAGTCATATTATATATATTTTATGGTACTAAGACCAAGAGAGGGACTATATTATACAGTTCATGTATATACATGGTATACGACCAATGAGAGGACTTATACACAGTAATTATATATATTTTATGGTACTAAGACCAATGAGATGGAACTAATTATACAGTCATATGATATGATATTTTTATGGTTCTAAGATCCCCTCTCATGGTCTTAGTACCATAAATAATAATATAATATGAACTGTATAAATATAGTCCCTCTCATTGGTCTAGTACCATTAATATAAATGAATTGTATATAGAGTCCGTCTCATTGGTCTTAGTACCATGTATATAAATGAACTGGTATATATATCCCCTCTCATTGGTCTTAGTACCATATAATATAATAGAACTGTATAATATAGTCCCTCTCATTGGTCTTTAGTACCATATAATATAATATAATATGACTGTATAATATAGTCCCTCTCATTGGTCTTAGTACCATATAATATATTAACTGTAAATATAGTCCCTCTCATTGGTCTTAGTACCATATAATATAATATAATATGAACTTATAATATAGTCTCCTCTCATTGGTCTTAGAACCATAAATAGTAATATAATATGAACTGTAATAATATAGTCCCTCTCATTGGTCTAAGTACCATATAATATAGCATGAACTGTATAATATATCCCCTCTCAGATTGGTCATTAGTACCATATATATAATATAATATGAACTGTATAATATAGTTCCTCTCATTGGTCTTAGTACCATAAATTAATATAATATGAACGGTATATATATTCCCTCTCATTGGTCTTAGTACCATGTAATATAACATGAATTGTATAATAAGTCCCTCTCACTGGTCTTAGTACCATATAATATAATATGAACTTTTAATATGGTCCCTCGCATTGGTCTAGTACCATATAATATATAATATGAACTGTATATATAGTCCCTCTTATTGTCTTAGTACCATTTAATTAATATATATGAACTGTATATATAGTCCCTCTCATTGGTCTTAGTACACTATAATATAATATGAACTGTATATATAGTCCCTCTCATTGGTCTTAGTACCATATAATATAAGATAATATATGAACTGTATATTTAGTCCCTCTCATGGTCTTAGTACCATAAAATATAATATAATATGAACTGTATAATATAGTCCTCTCATTGGTCTTAGTACCATAAATATAATATAATAAACTGTGTAATTAGTCCCTCTCATTGGTCTTATACCATGTAATATAACATGAACTGTATAATATAGTCCCTCCTATTGGTCTAGTACCATATAAATTAAATGAGACTGTATAATAAGTCCCTCTCATTGGTCTTAGTACCATAAATTAATATAATATGAACTGTAAATATAGTTCCTCTCATTGGTCTTAGTACCAATAAAATATAATATATATGTAACTGTATAATATAGTCCCCTCTCATATTGGTCTCTAGTACCATGTAATATAACATGAACGTAAATGAGTCCCTCTCATTGGTCTTAGTACCATGTAATATACATGAACTGTATAATATAGTCCCTCTCATTGGTCTTAGTACCATAAAATATAATATAATATGAACTGTATAATATAGTCCCTCTCATTGGTCTTAGTACCATATAATATAATATAATATGAACTGTATAATATAGTCCCTCTCATTGGTCTTAGTACCATATAATATATATGAACTGTATAATAGTCCCTCTCATTGGTCTTAGTACCATATAATATAATATAATATGAACTGTAAAATAGTCCTCCTCATTGGTCTAGACCATAAAATATAATATAATATGACTGTAATATAGTCCCTCTCATTGGTCTTAGTACCATCATAATATAACATGACTGTATAATATAGTTCCCTCTCATTGGTCTTAGTACCATATAATATAATATAATATGAACTGTATAATATAGTCCCTCTCATTGGTCTTGCAGCTACATATAATAATATATATGAACTGTATATATAGTTCCTCCTCTCATTGGTCTTATAGAACCATAAATATAATAAATATGAACTGTATAATATGTCCCTCTCATTGGTCTTAGAACATATAATATAATATAATATAACTTTATAATATATATCTTATAGGTCTAGACCATGGAGAACTATATTATACAGTCATATATATATTATATGACTAAACCAATGGAAATAAAATGAACTGTATAAATGTCCCTCTCATTGGTCTTAGTACCATGTAATATAACAATATTGTATAATATAGTCCCTCTCACTGGTCTTAGTACCATATTATAATATGAACTGTATAATATGTCCCTCTCGCATTGGTCTAGTACCATATAATATAATATAATATGAACTGTATAATATAGTCCCTCTTATTGGTCTTATACCATTTAATGTAATATAATATGAACTGTATAATATAGTCCCTCTCATTGGTCTAGTACCATATAAATATATAATATAATATGAACTGTATAATATAGTCCCTCTCATTGGTCTAGTACCATATAATATAATATGAACTGTATAATATAGTCCCTCTCATTGGTCTTAGTACCATATAAATAATATAATATGAACTGTATAATATAGTCTCTCATTGGTCTTAGTACCATAAAATATAATTAATATGAACTGTAATATGTCCCCTCATTGGTCTTAGTACCATATAATATAATATGAACTGTATAATATAGTCCCCTCTCTGGTCTTAGTACCATAACAATATAATAACTAAGACCAATGAGAGGGACTATATTATACAGTTCATATTATATTATATTATATGGTACTAAGACCAATGAGAGGGACTATATTATACAGTTCATATTATATTATATTATATGGTACTAAGACCAATGAGAGGGACTATATTATACAGTTCATATTATATTATATGGTACTAAGACCAGTGAGAGGGACTATATTATACAATTCATGTTATATTACATGGTACTAAGACCAATGAGAGGGACTATATTATACAGTTCATATTATAGTTCCTCTCATTGGTCTTAGTACCATATAATATAATATAATATGAACTGTATAATATAGTTCCTCTCATTGGTCTTAGTACCATATAATATAATATATTATACAGTTCATATTATATTATATTATATAGTACTAAGACCAATGAGAGGGACTATATTATACAGTTCATATTATATTATATTTTATGGTTCTAAGACCAATGAGAGGAACTATATTATACAGTTCATATTATATTATATGGTACTAAGACCAATGAGAGGGACTATATTATACAGTTCATATTATATTATATTATATGGTACTAAGACCAATGAGAGGGACTATATTATACAGTTCATGTTATATTATATGGTACTAAGACCAATGAGAGGGACTATATTATACAGTTCATATTATATTATATTTTATGGTTCTAAGACCAATGAGAGGAACTATATTATATAGTTCATATTATATTATATTATATGGTACTAAGACCAATGAGAGGGACTATATTATACAGTTCATATTATATTATATGGTACTAAGACCAATGAGAGGGACTATATTATACATTCAATATTATTTATATTATAGTGGTCTAAGACCAATGAGAGGGACCTATATTATAAAGAAAAAGGACACAGTTCATATTATATTATATTTTATGGTACTAAGACCAATGAGAGGGACTATATTATACAGTTCATGTATATTCATGGTTACTAAGACCATGAGAGGACTCATTATACAGTTCATGTTATATTACTGGTACTAAGACCAATGGAGAGGGACTATATTATACAGTTCATATTATATTATATTTATGGTACTAAGACCAATGAGAGGCCTATATTATACAGTTCAATTTATATTATATTTATATGGTACTAAGACCAATGAGAGGGACTATTATACAGTTCATTTATATTACATGGTACTAGACCAATGAGAGGACTATATTATACAGTTCATGTTATATTAATGGTACTAAACCAATGAGAGGGACATATTACACAGTTCATATTATATTATATTTTATGTACTAAGACCAATGAGAGGAACTATATTATACAGTTCATATTATATTATATTTTAATGGTACTAAGACCAATGAGAGGGACTATATTTACAGTTCATATTATTTATATTATATGGTACTAAGACCAATGAAGAGGGACTAATTATACAGTTCATATTATTATATGTACTAAGACCAATGAGAGGGACTATATATACAGTTCATATATATTAATTAAATGGTACTAAGACCAATAAGAGGGACTATATTATACAGTTCATATTATATTATATTATAGGTACTAAGACCAATGCGAGGGACCATATTATACAGTTCATATTTATTATATGGTACTAAGACCAGTAGAGGGACTATATTATACAATTCATGTTATATTACATGATACTAAGACCAATGAGAGGACTATATTATACCGTTCATATTATATTATATTATATGGGTACTAGACCAATGAGAGAACTATATTATACAGTTCATATTATATTATATTATATGGTACTAAGACCAATGAGAGGGACTATATTATACAGTTCAGTATATATATGGTACTTAGACCAATGAGAGGGACTATATTATACAGTTCATATTATATTATATTTATGGTTCTAAGACCAATGAGAGGAACTATATTATACAGTTCATATTATATTATATTATATGGTACTAAGACCAATGAGAGGGACTATATTATACAGTGTCATATTATATTATATGGTACTAAGACCAATGAGAGGGACTATATTATACAGTTCATATTATTTATATTATATGGTACTAAGACCAATGAGAGGGACTATATTATACAGTTTCATATTATATTATATTTTATGGTACTAAACCAATGAGAGGGACTATATTAACATTTCATGTTATATTACATGGTACTAAGACCAATGAGAGGGACTGCAATTTACAATTCATGTTATATTTACAGGTACTAGACCAATGAGAGGGACTATATTATACAGTTCATATTATATTATATTTTATGGTACTAAGACCAATGAGAGGAACATTTATACAGTTCTATTATATTATATTTATGGTACTAGAACCAATGAGAGGGACTATTATACAGTTCATTTATTACTGGTACTAAGACCAATGAGAGGACTAATTACACAGTTCATATTATATTATATTTTATGGTACTAAGACCAATGAGAGGAACTATATTATACAGTTCATATATATATATTTTATGGTACTAGACCAATGAGGGACTATATTATACAGTTCATGTTATATTACATGGTACTAAGACCAATGAGAGGACTATATTACACAGTTAATATTATATTATATTTTATGGTACTAAGACCAATGAGAGGAACTATATTATACAGTTCATATTATATTATATTTTATGGTACTAAGACCAATGAGAGGGACTATATTATACAGTTCATATTATATTATATTATGGTACTAAGACCAATAGAGAGGACTATATTATACAGTTCATATTATATTATATGGTACTAAGACCAATGAGAGGGACTATATTATACAGTTCAGGTTATATTACATGGTACTAAGACCAATGAGAGGGACTATATTATACAGTTCATATTATATATATTTTTATGGTACTAAGACAATGAGAGGAACTATATAAACAGTTCAATTATATTATATTATATGGTACTAAGACCAATGAGAGGGACTATATTATACAGTTCATATTATATTATATTATATGGTACTAAGACCAATGAGAGCGACTATATTATACAGTTCATATTATATTATATTATATGGTACTAAGACCAATGAGAGGGACTATATTATACAGTTCATATTATATTATATTTTATGGTACTAAGACCATGAGGGACTATATTATACAGTTCATGTTATATTACATGGTACTAAGACCAATGAGAGGGACTGCATTATACAGTTATGTTATATTACATGGTACTAAGACCAATGAGAGGGACTATATTATACAGTTCATATTATATTATATTTTATGGTACTAAGACCAATGAGAGGAACTATATTATACAGTTCATATTATATTATATTTTATGGTACTAAGACCAATGAGAGGGACTATATTATACAGTTCATGTTATATTACATGGTACTAAGACCAATGAGAGGGACTATATTACACAGTTCATATTATATTATATTTTATGGTACTAAGACCAATGAGAGGGACTATATTATACAGTTCATATTATATTATATTATATGGTACTAAGACCAATGCGAGGGACTATATTATACAGTTCATATTATATTATATTATATGGTACTAAGACCAATGAGAGGGACTATATTATACAGTTCATATTATTATATTATCATGGTACATAGACCAACGAGAGGGACTATATATACATTCATATTATATGGTACTAAGACCAATGAGAGATACTATATTATACAATTCATATTATATTATATGGTACTAAGACCAATAAGAGGGATTATATTATACAGTTCATATTATATGGTACTAAGACCATGAGAGGGGCTATATTATACAGTTCATATTATATATATGGTACTAAGACAATGAGAGGGACTATATATACAATTCATATTATATTATATGGTACTAAGACCAATGAGAGGGGACTATTATACAGTTCATATTATATTATATATATGGTACTAAGACCAAGAGAGGGGTTTATTATACAATTCACAGAGATACGAATAAAGTAACTTTAAGTTACTTTGAATACTTGTGTCGGCAAACTTCTCAGCATGGAAGACTCCATTTGTGTGACCTTTCTGCCTTTTCTCCAATAGATTTGGTGCTGTGAAAGGTGTATCCTTGGTTAGGCTAAAGCACAACTTTATGCTCAATTTATTAGACACTAGAAATAGTATTATCTATGCCCCACTTGTGTGTTTCCAACCCTACCTAACAGTTGATCCATCTAAAAATGGGGGGGATTTCTTCCTGACATGGCAATCTGAAATGATCCTGGATCAACCAGAACTACGGTATATGTATTAATTCTAGTAATTCTCAATATTACTAGTATCCCCGTACCAACCAGAACTACAGTATATGTATTAATACAGTAATTTTCAATATTATATAGTCCCTGTACCAACCAGAACTATGGTATATGTATTAATACCAATAATTCTCAATATATATAGTATCCCTGTACCAACCTAAACTACAGTATATGTAATCTAGTAATTCTCAATATTATATAGTATCCCTGTACCAACCAGAACTACAGTATATGTATTAATACCAGTAATTCTCATATTATATAGTATCCCTGTACAACCAGAACTACAGTATATGTATAATACCAGTATTCTCAATATTATATAGTATCCCCGTTCCAACAGAACTACAGTATATGTATTAATACCAGTAATTCTCAATATTATATTGTATCCCCATACCAACCAGAACTACAGTATATGTATTTATACCAGTAATTCTCAATATTATATAGTATCCCTCTACCAACCAGAACTACAGTATATGTATTAATACCAGTAATTCTCAATATTATATAGTATCACTGTACCAACCAGAACTACAGTATATGTATTTAATACCAGTAATTCTCAATATTATATAGTATCCCCGTACCAACCAGAACTACAGTATATGTATTAATACCGTAATTCTCAATATTAATAGTATCCCCGTACCAACCAGAACTACAGTATATGTAATAATACCAGTAATTCTCAATATTATATCGTATCCCTGTGCCAACCAGAACTCATATTAATACCAGTAATTCTCAATATATATAGTATCCCTGTACCAACCAGAACTACATAATGTATTAATACCAGTAATTCTCAATATTATTAGTATCCCCGTACCAACCAGAACTACAGTATATGTATTAATACCAGTATTCTCAATATTATATAGTACCCCCATACCAACCAGAACTACAGTATATGTAATAATACCAGTAATTCTCAATATTATATAGTATCCCTGTGCCAACCAGAACTACATATTAATACCAGTAATTCTCAATATTATATAGTATCCCTGTACCAACCAGAACTACAGTATGTATTATACCAGTAATTCTCAATATTATATAGTTATCCCTGTGCCAACCAGAACTACAGTATATGTAATAATACCAGTAATTCTCAATATTATATAGTATCCCTGTGCCAACGAGAACTACAGTATATGTATATCTGTTGTATTCAGTTAGATCAACTGGACTTGAAATGTAGTTCTTGAAGACGTTTCGCTAGTCATCCGACTGCTGTTCTCAATTCAGAATGACTTTAAAGATCTGTGGCAATTATGTACCCTGGAAAATCCCAATGCATATCACAGCCAGGTGTTAAGGGTGTGATTGGATAGTGGCTAAGAGGTGTATAGGAACGCCAGAGTAAGGTGTTTAAAACAGCATTGTACATGGCAGACAGTTGGTGTCGAACCCCCCCACCTCTATTTTGGCTTGTTTTCTTTATTTTCACATAAATGGCCTCCTTAACACCTCTCTGAACCAGTCACGTTCCTTCGCAGTATGTTAACATTAGCCTTCGCCTCTGTGCTAGGGGGATATATTATATTATATGGTACTAAGACCAATGAGAGGGACTATATTATACAGTTCATATTATATTATATTCGAGGAACTAAAAAGTGTCGTGAGGATTGGTTCTGTAAGTCCCTTTAGGGAGGCTATTGAGGAAAACATATAAAAATCGGGGAGTGTGGAGCCAGTGCTGAGAAAAAAGAAATATTTAGGGAAAGTGGGGATGTCATTCAATACTAGCCGAAGAAAACCCAACATTCGATGGAACTTACCACGGAAGCCTTCCATTCTAAAGGAAAGTAAAAGAAAATATAAAATAGTGAAAGGAAGGATCCAATGTGAACTACACCCTAACATGGCTGTAGCTTACACCGCACAGATCAGCAGACATTTGGGAAAAGGTTTTAGTGAGACTCACCCACGCCCCCGTCTAACCGCCTTATACCAGAGGCGTCTGGGACACTTCTGAAACAGTTGCACAGGCTCAGTGAGTTCTGGGTCAACCATGGCTCTTCTACCAAGAAGTGAGCAGTGAGAAAACAATTCTTAAATCCATCCTGTCTTTCTTATATTTTACATTTACTTCTCCTTTAAGACTAATATATATTAGTTGTTAAGGGTAAGCTCATGGTTGTCTATCGATAGAAACAGATAGGAATAAAGACAATGAGAGGTAAGAAATCTGTCCTTCAAAAGTTTCCTTGCATGATAATCGGTAATTAGTTCTGAACAGCTAATGTCTATGTCTTAATGCTTTGTACAGCCATATCATCTTAGTATCTACTATTCCCCATTTCACACCTTGTCCCTGATGGCGAATGTTTAAACCCAATCTAACCTTTAAATCTGTTTCTATATCCCCCATTTCTAATCTTTTTATCTCAGACACCATTTTTAATTTTCAGCGATTCTTTAAAACATTCAGCGAGGCTGAGGCAAGAAGAGTTGAAAAAGGGTTTTTGCGTTGCTATAATCCTACAGCAAAACCAATCACTACCGCCTTTCACCACTAAAAAAGAATAAATCTGATGGTTGACGTAAATTAAAGCAGGGGCGAACTTCGCTTCCTTTTTGCATCGTCTAGAATGCAATACCTTGTTGATCACCGATTTACACAGTAAGATTTGAAATGTGACAAGACAATTTTTGCTCCAGATTGACAATGGATGTGTCAATATGGCAGTTGCTACAAATATTCTGACCAACCACGAGTTCGCAACTAGAAATAGGCAACCATCTATCATGGAATTTAAGGGTATGTAAGAGAAAACATCGGTAATAACCGTTTGGCCGCAGTTCATTTTTCCTTTAAATTATCAGAGGACAACAAGAAATCTCTGCCAAGATCTCCTCTAAAATGTAATGACTCTCAAAATATTCCATTTCTAAGTAGATTGTTAATGTCCTTTCTCATCCTGAACCTATAATAAACAGGTCCATGAGATAAAGAAAAAGTCCACCCTTTAATTGAGTTGGTTTCGAATCAGGCATAATAAAAAAATAAAACTGGTCATCACCGGGTTTTCAATGATTAGATGTAAAAAAACCCAGTCAGATATCACCAGTCATATTTAAAGGACAAAATATACTCACATCCTCATCCTCTTCTTCCTTTCTATGAGTAGTACCCACGATGAGGACCTAAACTGCCAAGTCCGCACCAATAACACCCCTTTACTCTAACAGCTGAATTTACTACTAAACTAAAGGGACACATTTTCTAAATGCTCGATAACATCGACATTTTCATATCGCGTATTATCGCCATATTTATAAAGCCGATATTGTTTTATAGCAGTGATAGTATGTCAGGGCGATGAGCATGAGCGGGTAGTGTTGTTTACTTGCGCATGCTAATGTATTTCGCAACTATGAGTATACAAGAGAAAAAATGTTGTGCGCGGATAGCAATACACATTGACAACAATGGGCAGAGTGATGGGTGCTGCACATGGGGGTGGGAGGGGGCAAAGTGGGTGCGAGGGATGTTGACATGCGGGGGCATGTCCACTAGTAGGCATGTCCTCACCAGGGCCCCTAAAAAGAGCCTTTTGGGGCTTTAGGGGGTCCTCAGCTCTGAAACCGGGGGGACCCCACTGCCAGCGTTCCAGGGACCAATACCTTAAAGTAAAAATGTGTGCAGTTTCAGTTTCTCACATCATGTTTCACTACCATGTTACATGGGTGTATCACGGTCTTGAACATCTTGAACATTCTTTTCTTAGTCTTTTCGGTGACTAATTTAGTTTCTTTGCTTGTACGAATCATGTGTTCAATACATGACCAGTTTTGGCCCAAGCTTAAGCTGTCGGAAGGTGTCCTCAGTATGGATCCAGAATACTTTAGATACAGAGAAGGAGTTGGTGGTAACTAAATGTCTACAAGGTGCACCAGCATTGTGGCCTCAAAACAAGCTTCTCATCATAACCTCACCGAGATTGTCTGTGCTGATATGCGAGTTGGTAGTTGCCAACATGGTGCGTACATTACATCTAACAATGCTTTGTCATAGAAGTTCTTGTGGTTGGTCTAGATGACACTTGCAACATCAGCCTTGCCGCCATGTAAATTTTTGAACTGTTCTTGAAGTTTGCTACTTCCATGATAATAATTTTTTTTATTATGTTATGATAATTAAACCCTTACAAAACACATTTAATATTTTAATACCAGGGTTGAGTGCCTGATTGCTAGATACTCTTCCCTGGGATTGTCAAGAGGTTCTGGTCCGGCCTTCCTCTTGTTGGGTCCAGGGCCATGGAGCCGGACAAAGTGAAGGGAACAGGCTAGTGGACCTGGCAGGACAAAGTGAAGGGACGGGCTAGTGGACCTGGCCAGACACAGTCAACGGGGGAAACGTGCTAGTGGTACCTGGGCCAGACACAAGTGAAGGGAACGGGCTAGTGGACATGGCTCAGACAAGTGAGGAAGTGCTAGTGGGACCTGGCCAGACAAAGTGAAGGGGGAACGGGCTAGTGGACCTGGCCCGACCCAAGTGAGGGGAACGGCGCTAGTGGACCTGGCCAGACAAAGTGAGGAACGGGCTAGTGGCCGGGTCCAGACAAGTGAAGGGAACGGGGCTAGTGGAACCTGGCCAGACAAAGTGAGGGAACGGGCTAGTGGCCTGGCCAGACAAATGAGGGAAGCAGGCTAGTGAGACTGGCAGACAACGTGAAGGGAATGGGCTAGTGGACGAGTGAATTGCACGTTAATTTTATTTTCAGATCTATTGCAAAACCCAGGGATGAGACTTATATTTCAGTTTCTCTCCTTAAGAATTAATGGGGAGGCGGAGGGGTGGGGGATATACATGCTGGAGTGCTCTTTAAATACTAGGTATTGACCATAGCAGACGGATATATTTTGCTTATAAAATCCGTATTCATCATTATTTGGATTTACAGTTATAGAAATATATTTCTCAGGATTCCCACCAGCTCCATGTATTAAAAATAATGCCATACGGACGTGTAGGCTGTGTTTTTATTAGACAAGCAAGGAGGTGAGAGGGAAGGCTTCTTACTTTACAAGGGGGGGGACTTCAGCCTGATTCATTCTTTGCATTGCTGGACCTTGTTCTTTATTGTAAGGAGGGCAGGGACAGGATGATCATTTTAGCAGTTCACCAAAATTTAATACGTCATACGTTCCTGTGTCATGTGGGGTTAGATAGGAGAATATCAACGGCAGTGTGGACTTTGTTGTACAGCAGAAGTCTGACATGGAGCAGTGAAGGAAATGTGAGTTTCCCTGCGACCACAATGTACAAGATCATAGATACACACTTCCGCTGGTGAGTAATCTGGGATGTTGTTTTGTACAAACTGTTGTGTCTGGGTGGGCTCTCTGAACGTAACGCTGCTCACTGTGCAGGGATTTCTTACATGGATTCAATAAGCTGTACTGAGAGACTAGCTTATTTCAGTTCAGTGAAATACAGATCATCTTTAATAGATTGATGGACTGCGGAATTATTAGGAGGTGATGTGGATGGCTGGGGAGTCATTTTATGGATTGTGTATTAGTTGCGGGTTCGGGTTTTCAGTGATGATGCAGTGTATTAACTGATCTTACGGACCTCCTCCATTTCTAAAATACCTCAATAATAAAAGAAATATAGGGACTGTGAAAAACAGACCTGATTAGAAAGAATAAAAAGTACATAATAGATTAGATAGTTAGACAAATGGTAGGGAGAACAGACAGATTGAAAGAAATAATATCAGAGTAATAGAACCATAAGAATATAATGATAGGTAGGAGACAGATACTAAAAGATTGAGGGATGAAATACAGACAAATAGCAATAGAAAGAAGATGATAGATAGATAGATAGATAATAGACAAACCGGACAGCTAGATAGACGGACGATAGATAAATCGATAGACGTAAGATAACTGATAGATAGATACACGGACATAGATATCGATAAATAATCAATAGATTGATAGATAGACATACAGCAGGGATGATAATAGATAAATAGACGGACCAAATAGGATAATAGACAGATAGATAGAAAAGGACATACAGAAAGATCGATCATAGATAGACTACAGACAGCATGGTAATAGATAGATAGACGGAGAGATAGAATAATAATAGATAGACATACATCTAGACAGATAAATATAACAGACGGACAGGAGAGATAAATAATAGATCAGATGATTTAGTATAGATAGGTAGATAGACAGAGAGAGACAGACAGACTAATAGAAAGATAAATATATGATACTACATAATAGATTTGATAGACAAAAAAATAGATAAATACAGATGTACGAGACAGAGGACAGGCAGAGATACGATAAATAATAGAAGATAGACAGAGACAAACAGGACATTTAGAAATTTCAGGCACTAATTTTAATAGCCTGTCAATGCACATAAACAAACACACATTCTCGGGGTTTACATGGGGAGGATTTTGCAGGTCCGAGTATTGGGGTTTACATTCATATTTATATTATTTTATTGATTATTTAATATTGGCAATATCGTAGCTTAAATTAAAAGAAAACATTTGTGTCCAAGTATAACGATTTTACCCTACTAAGAAATTGGTAGATTTTACATTTTCCATTTCTGTAATCTATTGCCTGCTAGAGAGACAGGACGTTATAGAAATATATAGATTAGATGGGACCTATAGACGCTGAGATAATAGATTAGACTGAAAAGATAAAAATAGATTAGATTGACAGATAGAAATACAGAAAATGATAATAGATAGAAATTAGCTAAACAGACAGAAAGATAGACGACAGATAAATGCTAGATAGATAGATAGATAGATTAGACAGGACAGATAGATAATAGCTAGACATTACATACAGACAGATAGATAATAGATAGATAGACAACAGACAGGAATGGTAATATATAGATAGACGGATACGATGATAAAGAATAGAAGAGAGATAGACTTACAGATAGCATAAGCTTAAGCATAGAGACAAAAGAGAAAATAGATAGATAGATGATAGATTAATAGAGAAGATAGATAGAGATAGAAAGAGGAGAGGACAGCCCGACTTAGACAGATAAATATATAGAAAGAGTAATAGCTTTGATAGATAGGTAAATAGACGAGAGAGACAGACAGAATAGAAAGATAAATATATAGATATAGATAGTTAATAGATTTGATAATAGGTGGATATACAGGAGAGAGACAGACCAGGGGACTAATAGAAAGATAAATATATAGATACATAATAGATTTTGATCGACAGACCAATAGATAGATACAATAAGAGACACACATGTACGGTAGATAGATTAAAATAAAGACCAGACAGAGGATGATGAGACAGGACATTAGACAATTTCAGGCACTTGTGAAATTTTACTTATACATGCAATGACTAACAACACAAAATTCTGGGGTACAAGGGATTTTCAGGGTCCTGGGTATTGGGGTTTACATTTCATATTATATTATTCATTATAGTTATATGGCAATATGTAGCTGAAAATTGAATAAAGACGTTTAGTCCAAGTATAACGTTTTGTAAGTTTTTTTTTTTTTTTTTGGTAGATTATGTCCTTTTTCATTTCTCTAATCTATTGCCTGGGGGGGTTCCATTTCTGTTAATCCAAACCAAGTATTTACCAATAAAACCAACCTTGAACTCAGGGTATCTGTTGAATGGACATTATAATTCCCTTGAATTTCCTGCGGTATTTTCCAACTCTGCCTATTAATGGCTGTGAGATCAAATAATTAACAATTGTGGTGAAATAGCCGTGGATTTCCCAGTGTTTCCAATATTGCAAAACCTGACGCCCACAAAACAACGTACAAAGGCAACAGTCGAGACAGATTAAGAATGTGAGATGGCATGGTGTTTAACATTTCTCAATCAGGGCTTTATTATAATTATTTATAGACTGGATTCTCAACTCAGTTCGGGTTGATTCGTATGAGGGTTGCTTCCTTAATGTAACCATAGATACAGAAGTTAAAGGCAAACTGTATTGTCTGAGCTCACTCCCCTCTGGGTTATCCAATGGGAAAAAGTGCTTCAATTGTTACATTCTGATTGGTTTGCTGGCTCATTATCCGCCATTGATTTGTTAGTGCACACAAAATGGCAAGCGTTTCTGAAACATTGAGACTGCTTCTATTTGCCTCACTCTATTGCCTATTTACAGTATATTGATTTCCAAACGGGAGAGGTTTAACTGCATGTCCGACCCATACAAAATCTACACTTTACCTTCTCCTCATACCAGGTCACATGACTGACTGCTGCCCCAAGTTTAGCCCAATCACCATAACACACAAACCCCCCCACAACACAAAAAACCAAACCAGAAAAACCACTAAGTGTGGCTAGCCCTACAGCGTTTAAAGGAGGTGGGATCTGGGAATGCCACAGTAACCAATCATTGATGTTATCTACTGCAGAGTAGCCAGATAAGAATTAGTTACAGAATCCAACTTATAGAGGGATTTGATGTCTGGTTAATGTTACAGAGCTTGGACTGAGACGTTCGAGAGTGCACACAGGTTGCCCCCACACATTGGACTACCAACAACCCGCCCTTGAGTCGGCGCCATAAACCTTGTTGCCACAATTTACTTTGCTCATATTTACCCCACGTAACTCCTTTGAAGTTTTGTTAAAAAACCTCAACTCAAAGTATATTTTTTTTCATTTACAGAGCATGACAAGGCTTTTCTAAACTCCTCCACACTGTTGTGATATGATAGATAGATGAAGATAGATAGATAATAGATAGATAGAATGATAATCAGATAGAAAGTAGATAGATTAGATAGACTATGAACTAGTCCTAGAAGATAGATGACTGAGACAGACAAGATAGATTAGATAATAGACTCGATCGATAGATGAGATAGATAGATAGATAGATTTAACCAGATAAATCGAAGACAGACAGGAGGTACGGGTAGACGACAGACAGCGATTCAGAGAAATAGATTCAGAGATAGTTAAGAGATAGCTAATAGATTAGAGATATTGGAATAGATAGAGCAAAGATTAGAGATAGACGATGATAGCTAGATTCGAGTATTTGGGAGGGGGGATAGATTAGAGAATATCGGAGATAGAGGAATAGACTAGGATAGATTATAGATAGATTGAGAGCTAATAGTCGAGATCTATAGATAGATAGATAAAATAGATAGAGTATAGATGATTGATCGGTCGAGTACTATGATTAGAGATTGATGATAGTCGATTTAAGAGATAATTAGAGCTAGTCAGAGGTAGTAGAGCATAGATTAAGAAAGTTAGAGTAAGAGAGATTAGGAAGATTGATAGACAAAAGATATAGATAGATGATGATTAGAAATACATAGGTTAGAGATATAGATGGAGATAGCTTACTAGATATATAAATTAGAGATAGACTAAATTGATATTAGATGATGAAATACAGACAGTTATAGATAAATAGCTACAGATGATTACCGGACGATCGCTAGACTATAGAGAGCTAAAGCGACCCTGGATGGCACTGTAGATCTAATATTAAACATTTCCCCATTTCTTTTGCTTGAAGTCATTGCTTGTATTATCATCTCTTTGTGCGATTTTCAGGACGATGCTATATCGGCCGCAACCCATGCAAATCCGTGTAAAATCCATGTACCCCATGTATTTCACTATTTGTGATGCATACAGTCTCGCATGGGAGGATCGTGAGTCAGGTAACTTAACCGTGCTTAAGATATATACATCGCCCATTAAAGTGTCTATAAGACAAACCCTTTAAACTTTGGTCGGTTGTTGGGAGCTTAAGGTTGTGGGTTATGTTTACTGTACTTTCCCCTACACACAAATTACCCACCCGAGTTGGATCATCCACAATCCACCTAAGTCTTCGCCTAGGCGCCCAGAAACTTTAGCACACATATAGGAAAAATGGGCCCTAAATCAAAGCTCTTCTGTGGGGTCTTAGTAGTGTATAACCATCTCTGCTTCTCTTAAATTATATTGAAACAATGTGAAGCAGAGAACAGCTGTCTGGTGAGAGTTAATGGAGAAAAAATGTTTATCCACAGACTCTGCAGGCTGTCCTTTCTAAAAAGGTTAGGCCGAACGGGGGCTGGGGTTGTAGAGTATAGCACTATGTTGTCCTTTAAAGTTTCCAAGTGATAGAGATCGGTCTCTATGTTTCCAGCTATATGGTAGACCATACTATGTACTTCATGAGGGGGTGGATACTAAAAGTGAGAGATCTAGTGATCTGCATGAGCAACTGTCTAAATTTCTTATTTTGGGTTACGTGATGTCCATTTCTATGCCACTGAGAGGTTCCCAACTCCAAATACAGCCCCTACGACCCAATCACAGAGCAGATCTCAGTGGTGACCAGTTGGGTCCCCCTGAACTTACATTAAACTGGACTGACCATGGAGAAGAAACACAGAATGCGCCCCTTGTCCTAACTTCATTACTCCAGATCAATGGAATTGTACAGAGCAATGTCCAGTTCTGCAGTGCAGTCTGCAAAAGCTCAGTATGGTAAAGCAAGAATGCAACAGCACCCACAACAGACTGTGTGAGTGCAAATGAAGGACATTCTTTGGTTTGAAGTTTTTTGTTTACCACATAAGAAAATGCCCCCCTGCTTTTTGGAACAGTCTGGTATGGTATGGACTGTTATGGAATTGGTTTCTTATGAAAACCATATTTAAAATTGGAGTGATAAGTAGTCCTCAGAGCTCTTTCCAATCAATGCAAAATGAATAGGAATAGCAAGTTACGTCAGAGTGTTGAAGGTTCTTTCCCTAAACAGACTCCGAGCCTAAAACTGATTTCTGGAACTCTAAGGATTCCCTAGAGAGCAGCTAATGGCTTCCTCAAGACATAGTGATTTTTGAGTCTGAATTTGAGTGCATTGTTTAATAAAGGAGATATATTAGTAGAATTATTATTGCTTCTAATAGTAATATATTTATAAATATTTAATGAACTGTATAAAAAGAAAATAAAATAAATTGATTCTCCATTAACACGAGATAAAAAGTTATCTATGGTCTTTGGTTAGATCAACAGGACCTGAGGTTTTAGTGCTTGAACTAACACTAGTCATCCACTGGATCTCTCAATTCAGAATGACTTGTACAGAATCTTTTGGCCAATAAATAACCTGGAAGTGTCCTGAACCCTGGGCAGTCTCGATACATCTCTTAGCCCATAAAATAACCCCAAAGCCAACACCTTGCTAGTATTTGCTGATTGGACATATCCAGGTAATTATTGCACAGATTCTTGTACAAAGTCATATCTGAATGAGAAAGCCAATCGGATGTACTACTTCTAAGTCTTCAAGAAACTAAACTTCAACTCCAGTGTGTCTAATGTGAAAGACAACAGATATACCATACCATGTAGATGATAGCAGCCAGGGATAGGAGGCCATCATAGTTTTTGCTGGGACGCCACCGGTTTATTTCTAGTTACCGCCACTGTAAACGAGATAACAGTCCCCTCGTTTTCTTTGTACACTTCCTCTGTTAAAAGTTGTACTGTTATTCAGTACATGTTAATACCAGAAACACACACTGTCATTTTGCGGTTTATAATAGATAACCTTATGTATAAAATTGTCAGAAGAGTTTAGGATTTGTAATTACACCACAAAAATACTCTTGTTTTTATGGTTTACGGTACATGTTGTAAATGGTTTTTTCTATCAATGAAAGACACAGCTTTTGTATAACGTGACAGTGAGATGTCATTGTGGTTCATATGTTTGTCTAATCATTGTCTAAACGGACCAATTATCAGTCATTATCATCATAATTACTGTGTTTCTGTCTTTAAAGGAGCAATTTACAAAAGTCAAGCTAAATCAGGGAACTCCTCCTGTTTCCATAGTCCTATAGGCTAGTGAAGTCATTCCCAAAACAGTTAAAAGGATGACAAGCATGAGGATCATTGGGAAGCAAGGAGTTTTGACCTGTAGGTTCTCATTTAATATTTCAAATATGTGGAAAGCAGAAAGAAAACATGACAAAACTTAGCTAACTTTGTCAAGCAGGTGAATTTTATAGCTGTTATACCGGTGATTTTTAATAAATGAATGTATATATAAGTAATGATACATAGGGGGATCCATGATCAGAGGAGCCTGCAGAAAGATGGGATTATCGTAAATGCTCACTATGATATGAACACTTGACCACTATTTTTATGGGGACGTTGGGAGAAAAGGGTAATGGGAAAGGTCTTTATGAGAATTGGAGGTCACTATATCTTGCGCTTGGATATTGGTTAATATGTTTGGTATTATTTGAACTTTTGCACATATCAGACATGTTTCACGGAACCATGGATCATGAACATGGTATTGTCTTACAAAAATCTATGAAAATTATTTTAACTTTTTTAGATGTGTCACAAAATATTTCTAACGTATTTATATTGTCACATGTTGATATTTTGGCACATGTTGTATTGTTTACCATTTCTAAGATTTGGACACCTTGGACTAATATCTGCTTAGCTCCTTAGGGGAATGGCGAGGGCCCGTCTGTTGGAACAAGCTTTGTCGATCATCTCATATTGGCACTGCTTTAGTTTTTAATTTAACTGTTAAAGTGCGCTTGACTGTGAGTAACGTTACAGATGTTGAAATAAACCTTGCCTATGTGGTTTCTCCACATCACATCATTTGGATTCCGAGTTACAGGAGATTGGGTGGGAAGCTCCCTTGATGTGGATGGAACCCTAATATGCCCAGTATCTTAACCTCAAGATACCTACAGCCAATAAATAAATTGTTTACTAACAGTATGGCAACATTTCTTTGTTGACAATATGGGGATACTGCAAAAGCTTTTATACAGAGTATTCCTGGTAAATGTTGGAATCAGGTAACCTTTAGAAAGTAGAAAAAAAAAAAGTAGAGAGAGATCACTTAACTCGCTGATTTACCCTACAGCTATCTGCTTAGATGAATTACAATGGTCCCAGGTCATGTTATTTACTTGGACATGCAACTGTTAAACCAAACACTAGGCAATTATAAGGGTCAGAGATCCCACCCGGCCTTAACCTCTAAACAACCAAATTACCTAACCAGAAACCTTCAATATACATTTTTTATACCACACTAGATAGACATGCGATTTATGTATTGAGAAACACACACGGCACCACTTTTCTCTTGGCAAATTATGGGAGGTCACTTTTTAAATTAAAACCAACACAAAAATTCCAAAAAAACACATTTCAGAGTCCCCTCTCTAAACTAAATGCGGTCTTCATTAGCATTTAATACTTCAAGGTTAGTTCTGATTTAAAAATTTTCTTATTCTACAGTCAAACCTTATTAACCCAAAACTCCCTCCCCCTTTTCCCTGCGAAATGCTTGCTCCCTCCCCTCTTTACCTAAGAAAATCTTGTTCCTTTTTAACCTTATCCATGACTTTTGTAACCTAAAATGCGGTTTGAAAGCCGGCGAGACCCGCCCTATCTCGTCAGTTTGGCAGTCGCCTTGCCAACATCGCTACCTTCCCTTTTATTAGTTTGCCTAACAAATACATTGTAGTGCTTAAATCCCTTTCCAATTTCGTCCTTTCCCAGAGAACACCTGAAAAGTGACCACAGTCTGGTACTACAATTCCTGGATGTGAACGTTCTCCAGTGAAATTGTCATCTGCTGAAGGTCCGGAGTCAACAAACTGACAAAGTTTGGTCTAGGATGGCTTACAGGGAAACTGGAATATGACAACACTATGTCAGCCTGTGAAATAGTCTCCGTGTGAATAGGTAACATATACGTAGTCAATACTCTAAATACAGTGTGTGAATACTCAGTTCCCAAAGACTCCTTGAAATTAAGATAGAATGGTGGTTTGGCTTTTGTCCCAACAAAATGAGGTCAAGTCAGGAAGAATGTAGGGCCCCAACACTTACAAATACTAGGACATGGCAAGTTTAGTTTATTGTTTTTATATCTATACCATGTCTTCTGGTGTTATTTCGCCCTTTAGATGTAACTCTCTGTTGGAAGAAGCTTTATTTCGATTTTCTGGTGACCTCCCTGATAATTCGGTTAACAGCATTGTGCAAAGACTACTACAAATGGTGGCATTGAATCAGATAGAACTTATTAAACAAAAGGGATGATTCACGAACTGGCTTTCCAAACTGTTTAAAATTATGAAGGATCAAACCAAGAAAGTGAAATAGGGCAAAAACAAACACCTTCCAGTGAAAGGTAAAGGAGCGTTAGATAATTTCAAATACTTGACACTCTGGTTGCAATGAGAATACATTCGACCCACCGTGACGTGCTATATGGGGTAAGGGCTAGCCACACCAGCGCATTTTAACAAGCGATCCCGATCGTGATTTCGGATCCGCTCAGCATGCGGCTGTAGTGTGGTCTCGGCCTAAGAATATATGACATACACAAGATCATTTTTTTCAACCAAATGAATCAGTTAAAAAATTTTTTTCGATCTGCCGCTAAAGGACGATTAAGTACTGATAGATAATTTTCATCTACCCCATCTCACTATAACACATCGTCAGCAGATTTGATGCTGCACTTGAATCAAATTTCTGCTGCACATTATGGTAATTTGTGTTATAGTGTATGCGCTAGCTTCTTAAAGGCATGTCCTGCCCAAAAATATAAATGGGCTTTTAGCGTCAAGTGCGTTTTACCTTACCTTTAACCAACGTCCCCTCAGAGATATATTACAGATAAAAAGTAAAAAGTTGTTTTGGTTGCGCTCCAATGATATAAAAGAAAAAGTACATGAAGTAAGACCAGTTGGTTTAAAAGTACTTATCTACATTATATCCTGATAAAACATTAAAAGTACCCACTTTACAATTTGGTATAATAATATTTGAGTTGCACTCTTTTAAGTGTATTTTTCAAAGAAACTTTATTAATAACCCTGCTTAGGTGGCAGAGAGGGTTTCAACGCGTTGTTTTGCAGCTAGCTCTGTATGCGCTTCCCCCAGTGAATCAAAATCTCAAAAAGCAGGCCCCTTGCATTGGGTAGCCATGGTGTGTTTAAGAAATGGATTGAAAGGCACAGCTCACCTAAGTGTAACTGGGTCCTTGAATTCTTCCAAACTAGTAAGGATTATATAAAAAGCCTCCAGCGAACCTTCAAAAAACACCTAAATCACATCTCTAGTAAAATTGTGAGAAGTTATTGCTGGAAAAGATAAGCAAATTATCCTACTGGAACACTCTGTTTTCAGCCATGTGACCGCTTGTGTACTGGACAAGCCTCAGTCTGCATTAATAGGCTCTCCTTCTACAACTTTCAATTTTTTTCCAAGGTACTCCGGATTCCCAGCAATAGTCTTAACTGAGCATGCTTCTTCCCTGGGGCGATGGGCGGGGCAGAGTTCAGGTGATTTCAATCAACCTACTGGAAGCAGGAAGTTTGACAATTCACCCAATGTATTCTCACAGGCTCGCCGGAGATGTGATTGCCGGCTCATTTTGAAGGACAATACTGCAGGGCTTTCATTTCCCACCTAACCGTTGTTTTGAGACCACAATTGCTCTTTAATGAGTTTTAAAGGTGAATTTGAATTATTGCATTAACTGCACTGTAATTATCCTTATACCCTTGAATGGTAATGTAATAAAGTAATTTTGAAAATATACTGTAAAGACGAGGACCTTCATATATATTTTTTAAAGTGGTATTTTTAGAAGTTTTATATCACGATATAACGATCTTAATTCTTTTTTATTAATTTTGTTTTTCTTTTTTATCATTGGAGCGCAATCAAAACAAAAACTTTTATGATCTTTAGAGAGTGGAAATAATTTTGGAAGGCTGCTCATGAATACTCCACACTTGGCGCTAGAAACAGTTTTTTCACTAGCTGGATAGTATTTACTTATTTACCTCAAATCCGCTGGATCCCTCGCCGAACATCCTGAACCTGCCTTCTTCCAACAGTGTACAGGTACATATCCATCCAGTTCATATTCCGAATAGCCCGGATTATGGCTGTAGCGGCTCGTAACAGAAAGGCTGGAGGATGGAGGCTTGTCGAGTGATGGACTGTAGTTAAAGTAAGTAGTATTTCAGAGTGGGAGCGTCAGATGAGGTTTTAAAAACAACTTGAGCTTTTGGGGGACAAAAGATTTAGGCTAAAATGCTAGTTATTAAAAGTTATTTTTTACTTCATTATGGTGCAATCTTGTGGGGGAAGATTTATTATATTTTGAAGCGCACAAGTACAAGACTTTTTTTTTACATAGCTTTTTTCTCTAAATTCGGCGGAAGGCAACCAGAAGATTAAAGGATAAGTTCATATTTCTTTATACATTAAATTGACGAACGGGGGGTAAAGGAGCAGCCATACTCCCAATAACCTCCTCTTCTTCAAGTTAGAAGGGACCAAGGACGACAGGAGTGAAATCTACCTTCAGGTCCCACTGACAGGCCCGACCACTTCTGTTTCAGTTTTAACTATAGTTCACATTACCGTGATGTGAACTGAAGTGTGGAAGTGGTCAGGACCTGTCAGTGGAGCTGGCGGTGGATTGTGCGCAAGGTCAATTTCATAACTTGTTCTGCCCCTTCTAAATTAGTGAGAACACGAGCAGGACAGTATGTACACACGCCTTTACTTCCTGTTCTTCAACTTAAATGTAGTACAGGTATTAGTTCTTTTTCTGAGTGAACTATCCTTGTAAAACATGAATCACTGCAGGTCAAGCAGTGTTTCAAACCAAAATTCTGGGGGCACCCACAAGACATAAACATAAGGCTTATATTTTAGTAAAAGCTTACGTTTTTTTCATGGTCTAGAAATCCACGTAAGGGTACACTTGCCTTCAATCCCTTACCATGGATGCAAAGTAGTTACTGAATCTTCGATCCGGAGGGTAAAGTAAGTCATTTTTGTTTGTGAATCACCCACTATTTAATAAACTTCGATGTGCATGGGCTGGAGAACGGATTACCATCTATGTCAGGATTGTCCCGTTAGATGTAGCTGGACAGTGCATGTGTTACACTGTTCATTAGTGACTGCTAGTATAGTTTAGTTCTCCTTTAACCATTCTTTTTCCACTAAAGGAACTGCTTAGCATTTGAATAATGCCAAACACCTTATCTATACTTGTTGCAGAAATACAAGTTTGTGAGAAGAAGGGTATAAAAACATATGGACGTTGAAATGCAACCGTTAAACAGCTGCGCAACCTTAATGCAAAGTTTACCAGGAAAAGAAATGATCGGCAAAGAGTTCTAAAAACACGGTGGGTTGCACAAAGCCAAAAACAAGCAATCTAAAGCTCCTCCAGTTTATGGAGAAATAAAAATGGCGGAAATACGATAGCTTCTGCTGAAACAATTAAAAACCAATCGCTTCCAAGATGTGCGAAGGAGAGTTAAAGAGATATGGGAAAGATTTTCAGCACAGCGCAAATGACCCAGACTCTACCAAAAACTGCTGGTGGGAAATATTGCGGCAGCCAAACGAAACCTGCAAAGCTGGACATGGAAAATACCTCCTTACTGGATCAGTTGTTTGTGGTTTGTCTTTGTGTGAAGCTGGAATCTCATGGTTATGTACCAGTAGGTGCAAAAGTGTTTCCTTTCTGCTTAATTTGCAGCCAGTAGCGTAAATAGAGTCATGGGCCCGCATAAGCTGCCTTAGTATAAATACACAACTTAGAAATGTCGTTATTATTATCATTATGGAAAAGTTGGGCGTCGCCTATGTTTCTCATTAAAATGTTGATTTGTGGAGATCCCATCTTGAAAATGCTGTGTAAATTTTGGGGGCGATACCAATATTGGGCCCCAGTCCGTGTAAAAACCCACGTGTATAGGATGTATTATTGTTGGTTGCTTTGGGATTACACTGAGTTTGCGTTGCCTCCGCCATTTCCTGAGAATGCTCGAAATAGCGTGTGGCACAGGCAATGCAGGAAAGAAACTTCACCCTGAATAGGGAAGCATTAGTCTGTGAACCTACCGTCGAGATACCCTCAATGTACAAAATCTCGCCACAGGGACCTTGGGTAGGTGGCTTACGGAGTATTGCATCGCTCCTTGTGTGGCCTTTGGTACAGACTGATAAATACCTTGCAGTGCTCTGCTATCCTATATTTATTGTATGGCCATAACAAAGGATGTTGCATATTCCATTGGGACCTGAAACATGGCAAATATAGCATCAAAAATGAGCAAGTGCATGGCCACCTTTAAGCTGAGAATACACAGCACAAGGTACAAAATGCCAGACACGAATCCTGCTAAGATTCGGCCTGTAATTTTTTTAATGATGCTCTACTCACCATCTAAGCGTTTCACTATGTAAAGAAATGCAGATTTTCCCAGCGGCAGCTGACTCCCTATAACTTTAAGTACAGGGGATGACTGCGGCCATGGGAAGGTTCAGGCATTTGTAAATACCACAGTATGAGAAAAGGGACGATACCGTGTGATTCATTCCTTGGTGGGGTACACACTTTAGCTAGCCACCACTTGACACAGACGACGAAAGAAGGGACGATACCATTGGTTTCCATTACCGTGGTGGGTACCACTAAACCAGCCACCTTGACACAGGAACGAGAAAGGGACGATACGTGGTTCATTACCTTGTGGTACCACTCTAGTACCCGCCACTTGAACACGAGAAAGAGAAAGGGTTGATACCGTTGATTATTACCCGTGGGGTAAACACTCTAGTATCCCAGAAAACTCCACCTTGACACACAGTAACAGAAAGGGAACGATACTGTTGGATTCATTACCTTGGTGGGTACACACTCTAGTACCGCCACCTGACACACAGTAAAGAAGAGAAAGGGACGATACTGTGGATTCATTACCTGGTGGTGGTACACACTCTAGTACCCGCCACCTTGGACACACAGTAACGAGGAAAGGGACGATACCGTCGGATTCATTACCTTGGTGGTACACCCTCTGTACCCGCCCACATGGGAACCAGTAACGAGGAAAGGGTAAAAGGTATGATACTACCCTAAAGAACAGTATCGTCCCTTTTTATTACTGTGTGCAGCGCATTTTTCAAGACACTCCTGAGCTAGATGAATGTTTACGTTGGCCCTGGGATCATTCAGATGTCTGAAATTTCCCCTCGGCCACGGTCGTCTCCCTGTACTTAAAAGTATAGGAAGTAGACCGCCAGGTGGGGGAAATCTGCAAGTCCCGAGCGTTCTCTTTATGATACATAGGGATAATGTGGGACTGTGAGTAGCTCAATGTTAAAAAATCCACACATAATCTTGCAGATACGGTCTGTATTTTGTAACGATCGTTGATGTAGGTGTGTACCCAGCTTAAGGCCTATAATACATCATAAGAGAAAGACTGTGCACACCAGACTTGATACAACAGGTCGGTTTATTGAAACATCAAAAACACCAAGTAACGTGGGTGTTTAAACGTCTGGTGTGCACAGTCTTCTATATGTGTATATATATACTGCCAGCTACTCTGGCACCCAGCTTTATGGTCCTAGTGACGGAGTCGGGAGGTGCTCTGATGGCTTGTTGCTTTTTGTCAGTTTAAGCCTAAACACACAAACTAAGCTTAATACCCAGTATTAAATTATTTACACCCAAGAAGTCTATGGCCATTGCCCCATGAGTCTATCGGTATAGAAAAAGTTCCTGCACAAGTCAATACAATATTTTAAAGGTCACACTTAGTGTCTTTTAAGAAAGAAATAATAGTTTGGATCAGTCAGGGGGTCATAACCATATACATGCCCTCAAGCAACATTTACAGTCCTGAATTTTGATGGAAAAACCGTATTGTCGTATTCTGGGTAATTACTAATCGAGATAAGATACACAGTAAAATCCTAGCTTGCTGAGACGTGTCATTCACCCAGTGGGAGAGGGGTTATTCTCCAATCAATGTTGGGGAGTATAAAATTGTAAAGAAAAGGGGGAGGGGCTTCTGTAGTGAATATTTAGTAAGGAATACTAGAAGAAAGACAATGATATAGAGTAAACTCCCTCCTCTGTGTGTAGGTTGTGTTAAAATTCTCAAAAACCTAAAATCATGTGCGGTATTAATGTTTACCACTGTGTACTATGTCTCTTATCATCGGCCTCTTTAACATATCTACGTACACCTTGGTTCATTATTTTAATAGAAACTATGGCATAATATATATGTTTATATAAAACATATATATATGTTTATATAAAGTCATAGTCTAATGTGTGTATAGTTTTTTTGAGTAGTTTTTTACTAATGTAACACTTTAACCTCATTTTTTACCTATTATATCCCTTTAGTTCTTTGTCTTTTTATTTTAGTTATTTAAAGGACACATGATGTTGCTCCACCCTATTCGGCCCAGGCGAACGCTCTGCAAGAAGCGTTTTTTCCCATTGGATCGATCCACACTGATGTGGGTGGAGTTTGACTATCTACAGTTGTAAACTTATATTTATACATGGCCTCTCCATTCACGGAGATATTCTATTTGCCTGCTGGAAAAAATCAGAAAGTCCAGTTAATGTATTTCTGTTACTGAACGTTCCATAGGCGTTTTCCATTAAACAAAAATACATCACAGATAACATACAGTTGCTCTATTTAATTAATCAAACAGCTGTAGTAGAAAAAAGCTAGGTCACAAACTCTATGATAAAACCCTGATAACACCGTAACAGGGCTTTATCAGCAGTGTGTGTAGCGTGCGTCTGAACAACGTGCGGCTGTCGAACGTTCCGTTAGCTCATGTTTTTGTGGGAAAGAACTTAAATTTCAAAAAGGAAGAAACATCATGTTGGAGGAGGCAGCCGAATGTGTCGGATGAAACAAAGTCCCGAGTGTTCTCCTTATCGTGACTATATGTGTGGGTATGCTATGTGTATGCTGTGTGTATGCTTATGTTAGTGTGTTGTGTGTGGTCTGATGTATGCTGTATGTATATGTGTGTGTATGTGTGTGTTGCTGTGTGTAGGCTGTATATATGTGTAGAGTATATGCTGTGATGCTTGTGTATGCTGTGTGTATGCTGTATAATGCTGTATGTATGTGTATGTGATGCTGTGTGTATGCTGTGGTTGGTATATATGCTGTATATATGCTGTATGTATGTGTGTGTATGCTGTGTGTATGCTGTATTATGCTTGTATGTTGTGTTGCTGTGTGTGTGTATGGTATGTATGCTGTGTGTATCCTGTGTGTATGCTGTGTGGTATGCTATATATGCTGTATATATGCTGTGTGATGCTGGTGTATGCTGTGTGATGCTGTATGTATGCTGTGTGTATGCTGTTGTATGCTGTATATATGCTGTATGTATGCTGTGTGTATGCTGTGTGGATGTGTATATATACTGTATATATGCTGGTTGATGCTGTGTGTATGTGTGTGTATGCTGTATTGATGCTGTGGTGTATGCTGTGGTATGTGTGTGTATGCTGTATGTATTGCTGTGTGTATGCTGTGTGTATGCTGTATATATGCGTATATATGCTGTGTGTATGGTGTGTCTGTATGCTGTGTGTATGCTGTGTGTGTATGCTGTGTGTATGCTGTGGTGTATGCTGTATATAGCTGTATGTATGCTGTGTGTATGCTGGGTTGCTGTGTGTATGCTGTGTGTATGCTGTATATATCGTATGTATGCTGTATGTATGCTGTGTGTTATGCTGTGTGTATGTGTGTGTATGCTGTATGTATGCTGTGGTATGCTGTGTGTATTGCTGTATAATGGCTGTATATATGCTGTGTGATTGCTGGTGTTATGCGTTGGTATATGCTGTGTGTATGTGTGTGTATGCTGTATATATGCTGTATGTATGTAGTGTGTGTATGCGTGTGTATGTGTAGTAGCTGTGTGTATGCTTGTGCTGTAAGTGTATATGCTGTGTTGTATGCTGTGTGTATGCTGTATATATAATGTAATAGTGCTGTGTGGTTGTTATGCTGTGTGATGTGGGTGTATGTGTTGTGTAGCTGTATATATGCTGTATGTATGCTGTGTTATGCTGTGTGTGTGTATGTGTATGTATGCTGTGTGTATGCTGTTACTGTATTGCTTGGTGTTGTATGCTGTATGCATGCATTGTTTATGCTGTGTGTATGCTGTATAATGCTGTTTGTGTATGCGTATATATGTTGTATATTCTGTGTGTATGCTGGTATATGTGGATATGACGTTGTGGATCTGTGTAATGCGGTGTATATGACGTAATATGCTGTGTAATGCTGTATATATGTGTGTATATGAAGTAATATGCTGTGTATATGCTGTATATGACTGTGTATATGACGTACATATATGCTGTGTATATGCTCTATATTATGCTGTGTATATGACTGTTGTATATATGTGTGTATATGCTGTGTAAATGATGGTATATGACGTATATATGCTGTGTATTGCTGTACTATATGCTGGGGATATGAGTACATATGGTGTTATGCTGTTATATGCTGTGGGTAAGCTGTGCATAGCGAGAACCTCGGGACTGTGTGTTCCCGATCTTGTGAAAAATGTCATCTTTCAAACATCTTTACTGTGTGTACCCAGCTTACCGCTTTCAGCTGACTTCTTACCTACAGTTGTAAGATACGTAATAGATGAATAACGTCATTTGCTGTACCTACAAAAACAACCAATCTACAAAGTTGTGTAATTAACCTTGCAGCATTAGTGTAAAGTGTGTCCATTCCTAATATTCTCTATGAAATAAAGATTTTTTAAACCTTATAATGTGCATAATATGACATTCATTAAGAGTAATGATTAGTAGATTAGTGTGTCAATACAGTATTCTTGAGAAAGAATGTACATGGAAGGTCCTGTTGAACTTAAGAAGGCCATACACAGAGTGTCTGGGAAAGTGGATGTGGCTTATGGAGGTCAGTGTGGAGGTGGGCTGACTAAAACTGACTGGTGAACTGGGATGACTTAAGGGCACCTAAAAAAACAAAAAACTGGTGACTTGCCCGTTATTCCAACATTATTTTTACCAGTTATTACAAATATTTTAACCAAATATTTAATGATAACTTATTCCGTTCTGACAAAGGTATTGCTCTCCCTCTGCTCAATAGCAGTGCAAAGGAGACCGTGGGGGAAAAACAGCAGTCAGTCATTGGCTATGATGTCAGCAGTCACAGCCTTGATTGACTGCATGGAGGGAGGAGACAGATTATTCTGCCAGAATGGGGACAATACATAGTCTTAATATCTCTTGACAAATGCATGTAAGAAAGTGTAATAAAATTAGCAGAAGAGGGTTGTGGGCAGATAACTGACAAGCCAGGAGTTTTTTTGTGGACATGCCCTTAACACGACTGGGTGAACTGGTGGGCTGGCTGGTTGACCAAAGTGGACTGTTTGCCCCAGTGATTGTAATAAAATTTTTCCACCGATGGTATAGTTCAAAGTGTATTGGTATTAAGGTTTCCCACAGTGATTGGTATATAAGTTTCCCACAGTGATTGGTATATAAGGTTTCCCACAGTGATTGGTATATAAGTTTCCCACAGTGATTGGTATATAAGGTTTGCCACAGTGATTGGTATATAAGTTTCCCACGTGATTGGGTATATAAGTTTCCCACAGTGATTGGTATATAAGTTTCCACATGATTGGATATAAGGTTCCACAGGATTGGTTATAAGTTTCCCACAGTGATTGGTATATAAGTTTCCACAAGTGATGGTTTATAAGGTTTCCACAGTGATTGGTATATAAGAGTTTCACCACAGTGATTGTGAATTGGTATTAAGTTTCCCACAGTGATTGGTCATTAAGACGTGTGTTTCCCACAGTGATTGGTATAGAAAGACGATGAAGATAGGAAAAAGAAGACGTCGGGGAACAAGATATGGTGTCAACATGGCTACGACAGTGTCACCAGCGATGGTGGTGTCACTGGCAGCAGCAAAGACATCGCCCGTTGTTGGCGAAGTTGGTGTCTCTACCATATCGGCCAACAAAGAAGAAAGAAGATAGTGGAGACCTGAAATGTCCTTTTTAGGACCAGGGTGGGTCTGGTTTCGAGCGCTGAGGGCCCACCTTCAGAAAGGCTCTTATTAGAGCCACAAGGGGTCCTGGTTAAGAGCTGCAGGGTCCCCAACAAAGGCACTGTCCGCGCCGCAAGGGCACTTTTAAGTGCCGGGGAGAGGAGGTCCGGGATTGAGCTGCGGGACCCCTAAACCCCCAGCGTCTACCCCGCGCGCAGCGAGCACAGAGCACCAGCTCAGCCATTTCTGCCACAACAAAGTGTGTGTGATGAAATTGGCCCAAACTTATCCAAGTAAGCATTACCGCTGCTTTACAAACACGAATATTAGGTAACGGCGCCAATATGTAAACACTGATATTGACTTTCCACCACCGGATTATATCGCTGTTTATAAATTGAGCTAAGTCCGATTTGGAGAAAATGCGGGCGATAAAAGATAAAAAGTTAACGGACCTTTATAAACTGCCCCCTATTTAGAGTTCATTTGAGGCTATAAGAACTTGTTTGGAAAAATGGAGACCAGTACCCTTTAAAGCATGGCATAAACCCAACAAAGCATTTATAATGAAAAATGTATTTCATGTAAGCATGGATCAATGAGCCCTGTAAGATCCATGCCCCTAAAGTTAGAACCAGGAGTCCACCATCTTCCTGCCTTTATACTATATGGCTAGAAATGTGCAGGAGCTTATTGTACATAGTGTTACAAAACCATGGTGAGCACAAAGAGAACACCAGCACGTGGCCAAGTTAAGGTTGTAGGGTTCCTGTGGTTGGGCCAAATGAAATATTTTAAATATCCCTACATGACTTCTAGGCAAACTTAATTCGAACACACTCTTTGATTGGTATAAAAGGCAGAGACCGTATCCAGTAGGGCCTTAGTGCATAATGAGTGAGTTTCCACTGACCAGATCCCATAACTGGGGGAGACAGAGGGGCAACTACAAGGTTTGGTAAGTATTACAAGCACATATGGTAAGTCCATTTTGCTTATACACAATGCTAAATACTTTACCCGTAATGGGATATGGAATACGCAGTGTAAGAGAGTCAGCTTCTAGGCAACAAAAAGCACAGATCAATGGCAAACTACGTTCTTGTCATGGCCCAGCTGGTCAATACAACTGGCTTCAGCATTACCTTACAATAAAATACAGGTCATGGACAAACTAGGTACTTTCCGAAAAAAAAAGAGAATGAAGATTATAGAAAGAAGAATGCACAAGTAGGAATGAATAGACGGCAGATAAAGTTCGAATCATGATCAAAACTCGAAGGAGGAATGAACAATGAACGATTAGTAGTTCTACAAAATTCACCTGTGGGCAGCAGAACATGAGAACTCAGACTGGCTTCTCATTTAAACTGATCCTGTTAAAAATTAATTGACTTGATGATTTAGTTAGCGACCAAATAACTGAATTTTAGGAACGTCATTACAATTAGTGTTGCTTAAGACACCCAGAAGCCTACAGCAAATGCATAAACAAGATGTGGGAGGTAGACAGGAACCGAGATTACTAAATACTCTAGAAGGAACCGTTACAAATGTGTAAAAACAATTTACATATTATAGGTTAACTGTTCCAATATTATATTCAGAGGGGGGCATGGACGTTCATTTTAAGAGCAAGAAAATTAAAATGAAATACAGACATCTGCTTTGTTGATACATTTGGTGGACACACGGAAGGTTTTTCTACCGTTAGCTTAGTCTTTATATATTGCCACCAAAAAAAGCGTTGACAGAAACCTCAAACATGTTATGATCCCACGTATTGTAAGAAGGACATACTGATTTTACTTTATTAATGAACATCCCCCAAAATTAACCTATTTCTTGTTCTATTGTAAAACCAGACATCGAGTTCATAGCATCATACCTAAAAACAGGTACCCCCCTGATAGCACTGGGGTGCTATCAGGGGGGTACAAGTGATTCATGTATGGGGCCCAGACTTGTCAGGGCCTGGATGTTGTGGCCCTGCCAGCTTGTCACAGGGGTTATGATACAACTTATCCTCACAACACAAAGAGTACAGCTTATAAAAAAAACAAAAGAATCTGTGGAAGTCTCACAGCCAACAACAAGCAGGGCTGGGGGGTATTATGGTACAAGACCAATGAGAGGGACATATATTATAAAGTTCATTATTATTTATATGGTACTAAGACCAGATGAGGGACTATATTATACAGTTCATATTATATTATATGGTACTAAGACCAATGAGGGGACATATTACAGTTCATATTTAATTATATTTTATGGTACTAAGACCAATGAGAGACTATATTATACAGTTCATATTATATTATATTATATGGTACTAAGACCAATGAGAGGGACTATATTATACAGTTCATATATATTATATGGTACTAGACCAATGAGAGGGACTATATTATCAGATCAATATTATATTATATTATATTATATGGTACTAC
>JAACNH010002397.1:0-40584 GCA_019447015.1 Hymenochirus boettgeri
TAGTGTAACCTAACTTGTTTGGAGACATAGTGTAACCGTAATTGTTGGGGACCATAGTTTACCTAACTGTTTGGAGACCCTAGTTTAACCGAACTTGTTTGGAGACCATAGTTTAACCCTAAATTGTTTGGAGACCATAGTTAACCAAACTTGTTCAGAGAATGTAGTTTAACCCTAACTTGTTTGGAGACCATAGTTTAACCCTAAATTTTTGAAGAGACCATAGTTTAACCCTAACTTGTTATAGACCATAGTTTAACCCAACTTGTGTAAAGACCATAGTTTAACCCTAACTTGTTCAGAGACCATAGATTAATCTAACTTGTTTGAAGACCATAGTTTAACCCTAACTTTTTTGAAGACCATAGTTTAACTCTATATTGTTTGAAGACCATAGTTTAACCCTAACTTATTTGGACACCATGGTTTTTCACTACTTGTTTGGAGACTATAGTTTAACCAAACTTGTTTGGAGACCATAGTTAAAGCCTAACTTGTTCGGAGACCATAGTTTAACCACAACTTGTTTGGAGACCGTAGTTTAACCTTAACTTGTCCGGAGACCATAGTTTAACCATAACTGTTTGAAGACCATAGTTTAACCCTAACTTGTTCAGAGACCATAGATTAATCTAACTTGTTTGAAGACCATAGTTTAATCCTAACTTGTTTGAAGACCATAGTTTAAGCCTAAATTGTTTGAAGACCATCGTTTAACCCTAACTTATTTGGAGACCATGGGTTTACACTAAATTGTTTGGAGACTATAGTTTAACCATAACTTGTTTGGAGACCATAGTTTAATCCTAACTTTTTTGAAGACCATAGTTTAACCCTAACTTGTTCAGAGACCATAGATTAATCCTAACTTGTTTGAAGACCATAGTTTAACCCTAACTTGTTTGAAGACCATAGTTTAAGCCTAACTTGTTTGAAGACCATGTTTAACCCTAACTTGTTTGAAGACCATAGTTTAAGCCTAAATTGTTTGAAGACCATCGTTTAACCCTAACTTATTTGGAGACCATGGGTTTACACTAAATTGTTTGGAGACTATAGTTAACATAACTTGTTTGGAGACCATAGTTTAACCCTAACTTGTTTGGAGACCATAGGTTAACCATAACTTGTTTGGAGACCATAGTTTAACCCTAACTTGTTCGAGACACATAGTTTAACCATAACTGTTTGGAGCCCTAGTTTAACCCTAACTTGTTCGGAGAACAAGTTTACCATAATTGTTTGGAGACCATAGTTTAACCTTAACTGTTTGGAGACCATAGTTTAACCCTAACTTGTTCGGAGACCATGTTTAACCATAACTTGTTCGGAGACCATACTTTAACCTTAACTTGTTGGAGACCATAGTTTAACCTTAACTTGTTTGGAGACCATAGTTTACCCATAACTTGTTCGGAGACCATAGTTTAACTTAACTTGTTTGGAGACTATAGTTTAACCATAAATTGTCGGAGACCATTGTTTAACCTTAACTTGTTTGGAGACAATAGTTTAACCATAACTTGTTCGGAGACAATAGTTTAATCCTAACTTGCTTGGAGACCATTGTTTAACCTACTTGTTTGGAGACCATAGTTTAACCTAACTTGTTCGGAGACCATAGTTTAACCCTAACTTGTTTGGAGACCATAGTTTAACATAACTTGTTCGGTGACCATAGTTTAACTTTAACTGTTTGGAAGACCATAGTTTACCCTAACTTGTTCGGGACCATAGTTAACCCTAACTGTTGGAGACCATAGTTTAACCATAACTTGTTCGGAGACATAGTTTAACCTTAACTTGTTTGGAGACCATAGTTTAACCATAAATTGTTTGAGACCATAGTTTAACCATACTTGTTTGGAGACCATAGTTTAACCATAACTTGTTGGAGACCATAGTTTAACCATAACTTGTTCGGAGACCATAGTTTAACCTTAACTTGTTTGGAGACCATAGTTAACCTTAACTTGTTTGGAGACCATAGTTTACCCTAACTTGTTCGGAGAACTAGTTTAACCTTAACTTGTTTGGAGACCATAGTTTAACCCCAACTTGTTTGGAGACCATAGTTTAACAATAAACTTGTTTGGAGACCATAGTTAACCCTAACTTGTTTGGAGACCATAGTTTAACCTTAACTTGCTTGGAGGCAGGATTGCAGAGACCGTTGCAACTCTCTTGGTTGAAAACACCCAATGACCCTCATTTGTTTCTTTGATGACTGCTAAATGTTTATAAGAGTTGATTCTAGTTCTCTGCCAACCTCACTCTACATTGGGTTTTCCACTTTTCCTCTGGACATGAGATTTACATGTTGAAGGCTGGTTAATTAAATGCATGCCATATTGAAACTGATGGAACACTGCATTATGTTTCAAATGGAAATGTGACCGGCCTTTGATATGCCCAACCGTTCTAGTTTCAAAATGGGCCGACCCATTCTGTCCCAGTGCTGAAAACAGACATTTCTTTCTCATCAGGGAGCAGGGCAGTATGGGGGTGGCTGCTTAGCAGTCTGTGGGCATGGCCAAGCAGTTAATGGAGGCTGCTGGGTTGTCCATGGGCACTGCATGCTTAAGCCACCCTGCTGAGAACGTTGGGAGGTATGAATAGATGCGGTTATTACAAGTCTTAAAAGGGAAAGGAGGTAAATCTACTCTACATGAGGACACTGACCCTTTTTCACCTAATCTTAAAAGGCATGCCCACCCTTAAAATAAAAAAAAACTGGTCAATTGTCATTTACCTGCCCCCAACTGATATATTTTGCACTTTATACCTGCATTGCTAACCAGATATTTAAGGATAATTATTGTTTCCATTCTTGCAAAGTAAACTGACCCTCCCTCCATGCAGTCACATCTAGTGCAACTGGCATCACAGCCATGATTGATGGCCGTTTCACCTTCTGTCTCCACTGCCCATGCTCAAGCTTATAAAAAGCTCAATGAGCAGAGGGAGGCAGCGGAAACCTTTGCCAAAAAGCAAGAGACATTTGAATTAAATATCTGGTTACAAATTCATATAATAAACTGGTAAAAATAGCCCTAACAATTGACCAGTTTTTTGTTTAAGTGTGGACATGCCCTTTAAGGATTTTTTTCTTATCAGTTACAATGCTAGATGCTCATTGCTTTCAGTGCCTTGCCCAATTGGAAAGATGTTGATTGCTTGATGCTCATTAAGGTTGAACCAATTGTAAAGAAAAAACGTCACTGAAGTTCTAATTTTCCTGCTGTGAATTAGTGCATTGACTTTCTGTTTGTGTTTTGTGTGTTTCCCTCTCAGCTTGTTAAATCCTGAAGTTGATTTATCCTCTGAACCCCAACAGTGGAGGCAAGTCAGGTCCAGCAATTACTGTAGCCTGTATGTAGTATGTGGTTAAGCATGTTTAAGGGGAAGGCTAGATGGATGTTATTAATGTGAACACTGACATTCTTCTTACATTAGGGTGTTGTGCACAGATAATTGTCTTTGGAACAATTATTAAAGATGTCTGAAAAAACAGGCCAGGATCGCTACATGACATCACGAGTGATCCCACCAGATGGCTCACATGTGTGATGACAGCATGTACACACATTACATCAGCATTGAAGTGGTTATTAGAATATCAAAATAATCTAATATCTGATAGCTTTAAGCTGGACATTATGCTCAATGGCTGCATGATTCTGAAAGTTACCCCACCTTGCACCCCTATGTTGGGTGATTTCAGCTTCAAATCTAACCAAGATAATGGGTCTGCAGATGGGAAGTTTTTGGCCTGTCAGTCCCCTTCTGTGTATAGACTGTTAAATATCACCAGGCAGTCTGGCGAACATGTGGACGCATTGAATTGATAGGAAATACCGACCTGTGTTAGCCAGTCCTTACTCTGTGGTAGACAATATAGTTTACGATACAAACAGGCACTTTAAGTTAATGCCCAATTTCTGAATCTGATACATGTAATGCGCCACCAAATCTGAAACTGTAATAATCACAGTGCCCTAAAGTACTTCTATAAGAAGAGTTATTTACACTGATGCCCGCGGCCGCAGCACATAATCCACTGGGCACAGCAAAAGTTTTTTTGCACATGCTCAAGGTAGACCCACTGGTTATTATCAATGGACATGAATAAATCCTTATATAAGCGCTTAAGGCACGAATAAAGCCATAACTAAATATTGAGGTATGTAGCCTTTGGTGGTGTATATCTATGGAGTAGATTGTAGTGTAAGATAAAGTAGGTTTGCCAGCCTTCCCTCTAAAACTGAACACTCAATGTTCCCTCTAATTTAATATCGGTTGTGTGCACAGTGTAAATTATTAGTGCGCATGCAAAATTACATTTGTTTGCTAATCAGTACACGCCACATTGCTTACATTCCATCACAGCTTGGATGGAACACTGCACATACAATCTGCATGCTGAAAGGCTGATCACTATTTCCATTAAATCATTTGCATACTGCGCCTATAGTGTAGCCAACAGCATGAGTTTAAAGTACTGAGTTGCATACCCCAATAGATCTGTTTGGCCAGGACAGACACGATCTGGGTCCTCTATATTGGTGTCCCAGAACACCCAGGATGCTAATTCCTAGTATTAAAAGTTATGTGGGTTTTAAAGGGCATGTCCACCTTAAAACAAAACACTGGTCACGTATGTGTTTCCTTCCCCAACTGATAATTCTGCACATATGAGTTATTAACCAGATATGGAAGTTATTATTGCCTCCCTCCCTTAAAGTCATTCAAGGCTGTAACTGTTGATATACACAGCCAATGACTGACTTGTGGTTTCCCTGCTGCCTGCTCTGCACATGCTCAAGCTTATAAAAATCTCATTGAGAGACAGAAGTTATATTAAATATCTGATTACAAATGCATGTAATAAACTGGTAAAAGTAGCAATTGTGGTTGCAGGCAGATAATTGACCACCGTTTTTTTAGGGTTTTTTGTCGTAAAGATGGACATACCCTACAAGAAAAAGGGTATCAACCCAAGATTAATACACAGGAAACATATTTCCTTTATAGCAAGTCAGTTTTGCGATGGTGGTAGAGTCCTTCTAGTGCCAGTGTAAGGAGAATGTTTGTGTTCACATTATAACATGTTTAGTGCACCCACCTTTGCCAACACCTTCTAATAGATGTTTACGTATATGGGGAGAGAGATTTAGGGGAGGTGCTGTTAGCTCCCATGATAGATGCTGCAAGCTTAAGTAGGTACACACATTATGATAAACCCCCAGAACTGTCGGATCCAACTGTCGGCTTTATTGGCAGTGTGTGTAGCGTCTTTCCCGAACAAGCACGTCGCTGACAAACATTCCCTCCGGCCTCACGGTTTTATTCGGGAAAGACCTAAAATCCCTTGGCCCCGGTAGTCTCCTATAGGGGAGTCAGTGCGGTCAGGGAAATGCACAGTCCCGGGAGAACGCTCGGGCTGATCTTTGAAAAATGAGAGATCCTGTCTGTCATCTTTCAAACATTATTATTATTGTGTGTACCCAGTTAACACAGGAGTGGATAGCAGTGAAATGAAAACCTAGGCAGCATCTAAAATCAGAGCTTAGGGGATCTCCCCTGTAAGTGCTTAGTGCTATTTCAGACTCCCCTGCATCTGTCAGTTGCTTTGCTAAACTCCAGGCAGGCCCATAACTGTCCAGGTTTTACATTTCTCTCATAGAAGGATAGGTGAACCAGCCTAAATGGATGATTCCCTATGGGGGTTTTTATAGTGGGCATATGGGCATATACTTTCCTATTCTAATAACCCAAGTACCCAATCAGCTGTTTTCTGTATGGTCTAAGACAGATTGGCAAACATCTGATAGGTGTTGTAGGTTATAGCACAGGTAAACTTTGCCATTTTCCTTTTACTTTAAAAAAATCCTGGGCTTTTATGGTGCTTGTGGACTTTATTTGTACACCCCATGCAATGCTGCATGTTTCTGTTTCATGCTTCTAATCATTGGGTAGCACTGAGCAATGCTAACTTTAACCAAAAGTTTCCACAGTGGTGGAGATGGAATGAACTACAGTACTAATACCAAAAAACCCACAAAAAATTTTTATTTTAAAGGGTTTAAAAAGGAGGGTCAGTCTATAGGTTCCTGAAGACCAACATTTTAATGGCTTATAGGTGAAAGGGATCTCTAGTTTTAAACATATTGTCTCTTTACTTAGAGCCTAGAAAAGCTGGTTAAACAAAAGTATTGCTTGAAAATTACTGAGCATGTCTGAGATCATTGATGTAAGGGAGGGGCAGTACCTACAGGATTTTTTTATTTTTAGATATGGATTTCTAGTAGGAATTACATAGACAAGGGATCCATTGTTTTAATCAGGTCTCTGGGCTGTCAGTCAGGGGAAATATGTTTTAGACTGGACTTAACCTTAAAAAAACTTAAAGGATTATGTTACATATAACACACATATGTACACAATTCAGAAAAGTAATTATATGTTGTATTTAGTTGGGTAACATTGCTTCAACATGACACGGTGACCCATTGTCTAAAGAGAAAAGGCTAATTTGATATATGGATTTATAATTACTTTATAAAATAATCTGAAAAATGCAAATATTTCATTACAATATTGTGACATTAGAAATTTATTTGTACTTGTCTTGCTTGGTAAATAGATGGAATGTCTTTCATTATGCATTTCCGGTTACACTGAATTCCTCATTCCAAATTAAGGGCATCCAATCTGTGGAACTCAGTTGTTTCAAACTGGATAACTAAATGTCCTCAATTGAGATATTTACAAAGGGCAATTAAACCCCCAACCCATTTTCAGCCCACCGTCCTCTGCCAGTGATAGTACCAGGGGGAGGACACTAAACCACTAGATCTCCACCCACTGCTGCCCCTTAATTGATCAGCTTTGTAAAGTTGGCTCTGTATGCGCCCCCACACCAAACCCAGTATCTGATCAATGGAAAGGCTTGCAGGGAGCCTAACTTCCTATTGGTCAGTCTTGTCATATTCTGGACTATGAGAGGGGAGGACAATTAAGGTCCTCGCCCTGGGTACTATTGAATAATGGGGGGTATCAATTAAAAGGGTTTGATTGCCCTTTTGAGCAAGTCACTTTTATATAAATGATTGGTGTGAACTTAGCCCGTTTTAATTACTTATTCCGTGTCTAATGAACGATGTACAAAACTTTGCTTTGTGTGGCTTCCTGAGATCTTGTTGCATGGGGCTTTCTTGTTTTTTATTGTGCTTTGGCTACCGGAGGAACACAGCTGAAAAATATCTCTCCAATACAAGTGATTATTCAGGTGATTCGTATGATTCTCGGAAAACTGTTTATTTTTTATTAAGTGAAGTGAAAGGGTTGTTTTTATAAAACTCCATAACCTCAAGAACACAGAGAATCGAATATACATTAATATGCAAACAATCCAAAGATTACATTCTACACTAAGATTTTACAACCAATCGGAAGTATCTTACTGCAGTAGCCCTGTAAAAAGTTAACATCCGATTGGTTGCTGAAAATTAATAACACAGCCAAACTTTTGCACCTCTTAGTCTTAGGATAAGGTAGGGTTATAGCAAGAACCTTCATCAGGAACACTTGTTTTAATAAGAAACCCATCCTAAGCAAAACATGAAAATACTCTTGGTGCCATCTAGATATTCTACACCAATCATTGCCAGTCAAATAACAGTGACCTCTCTTATCTTCCCTTCCGATCTCCACACGCATCTTCTCTGTTAGTCCAACCTGTTTTTTTACAGGTGGGTTTTCCAGCTAATAAGAACCTGAAAAACTATATTTAAAAAGGTTACCTTACCATGAAAATTAATGAAAAGAACATAAGCTAAGAATGAAATTCATCTGCAAAGTGGAATTAAGGAAGGTCCCTTGTGTCTCCTGACTCTAGAAGGACCAGTTGGGACTATTAGGCAGTAGGGACTATTAGGCTGGAATCAATAAGGATGGGTACACACCATAATTTTTTGTCCCAACCGACTGTTCGCCAACGTGAGCAGATGGCTAGGCGAATCACTGTCATTCCCTCTGGACCACACATTGGCCTTGATTTTCAAGACATACCCGATTGGCCGATCCGACAAATAGGCAACTGTGATTGGTTACGCCTGCCTGCAAATACATTATCTAATTTTGAGGCTGACCAACCGATGCAAATATCAGTCAGTTGGCCTGTGAAATTGGATGATGTGTACCCAGCCTAATTGATTCTAGAGAATTTATGTTTCAATGTTGATGAGAATGTTCCCAAATTCCTTCTCACATATAACTTGGAAGATTATATTAACATTAAAGCAAAATCTCTAGATTGAGTCTATTATGTTGGTGCCTTCCTCTGAAAACATTACAGATATGTTTAACCATAACTTTTATCCCTATGCCTTATTCATATAACCTCAGCGTCAAATCAATAAAATTTAACCCCTTAGGGCAACTATACTGAAAAAAATACTTTTCCTATCTTAAGTAAAAATAAATGTGTAAGTAGCACTTACTCTGAGGTGTGTGTGTTGCTGCATGCCTTCAATCTAATCCTTTTTTTGCCAAGCTCAGTAAACCCCCTCTCACTTAAATCCACTCCCCTTTCTATCTGACCAGACTTTTTATGAGAGCAAGCATGCTCAATAATCACTATAAGGCAGCACTGTGGAAAGGAAATTCTCAATACCAACTGTCAAAACTGCAAACAACGTCTGCAACCAACTGTCAAAGCACTGTCACTATTCCAGCTAGAACAAAACTGCTCCCGGTAGAAGAGTTTATGACAATAGTGCACTTGATTGACAGCTGAATGTAAGATTTTTCAGATTGGATATCTAAAGAAATAGGCGAAAGATCAACAAATAAACTTCTGACCACAAAAACCTTCATTTTTCTGTAGTGTAATATTAAGACTGACCACTAGAGATGGGCGAACTTCCTGAAGTTGGGTTGGTAAAAAGTTCGGAAGTTCGAAAACTAACCCATAAAGTCAATGTTGAGAAATAGTTTAAAAAGTTTGGATAAAATTCAGATACAATAGCAATGGTAACTACTGTAAATGGCTCTGGAAATGGTCTGGGGAACACGTACATATCACCAAAACACATTTAAAAAAGATCCGGCAATTGTCGGGTTTCTGCATGCTACATTCAAGGGTTATGGGCAATTCGAAGGTTACCGAACGAAACATTCGAGGGTTACAGAAATCATACGATTTTTCGAGGGTTACCGAATTATACATTCGAGGGTTACAGAAATCATACGATTATTTCAAGGGTTACCGAATTATACATTCGAGGGTACCAAAATCGAATCATAGATTTGAGGGTTACTGAAATCAAAGGCTACATTCGAGGGTTACTGAATGATACATTTGAGGGTTACCAAAATCAAAGGATACATTTGAGGGTTACCGAATCGAGGATACATTTGAGGGTTACCGAAATCGAAGGATACATTTGAGGGTTGCCGAAAATCAAAGGATACATTTGAGGGTTACCAAAATCTAAGGATACATTTGAGGGTTACCGAAATCGAAGGATACATTTGAGGGTTACCGAAACGAAGGATACATTTGAGGGTTGCTGAAAATCGAAGGAGACATTTGAGGGTTACCGAATCGAAGGATACATTTGGGGTTGCTATTTCTACTTTAATTGAAGACCAGGAGGAGAGGGAGCTGTGCCCAACCTCCCGTTCTTTAAAAACAGGAGCCAGGAGCAAAGCTACAGAAACTTACCTTGTGGCCAATCACCGCTGGCTCCTCTAAACAGGCCCCTACTGTAGCTCCTTTACCACCCATTCTTCCATGAATGCAATAAAGGAAAAGGTCACTTTGTCAGCAAACTATTTCTTTCATTCTGGGCAGAACTTGGATTTTTTAACTCCCATTGGGTCCACTTACAGATTTCTCATTTTTGTTTTTCTCAAATCTGCAAGTGGAACGGATTTCAGTGAATTCGGCCATCTTTACTTAATAAATAAGTCCCAAGTTTCCAACACAGTTTACAGCTTGACCAGAATCATACAGTGTCCTGGGAATGGGATAATAAAAAGGGGTCTGGGAATAGAAAGAGACATATGAAATTATTATAATACAGAACATAATAAATCTATTATACAAAAACAGGTAAGATGTTTATTCAACATGGAAAGATATCCTTACTGCTTGTTCAATCTCGAGTAGCCACTTTCTGAGCTGTTAATTATGAATGAATTGTATCCAGCCGAAAAGTTCTGAAACACAAAACAACTGCACTTCATAATCTTTTTTTGTTTGTTTTTTTTTTGTTTTTTTTTTTTGTTTTTTCCCCATTTATCTCATGGATATCAAGGTTATGAAAAATCCGGGTCTTAACAGCATGCTGGCATGAGTGGAAATAATCTCAGACTGTCTCCTATCTCCACCCCATTTGGGTCACCGTCTGCAGTGAGACGCCCGTGGTCTCCCCTTCCTTCCATCTTATAGCATGGACTGAACCAACTGATAAGGGGAACATTAACTAGTAAAAAAAATATTAATTCATTAAAAAAAACTTAGAACAGACATCAACAACGGCAAGAAAAATAAAACAGAGACTTGAACAAATTTTATTATTTTTTAAGTGGTCGACGAAAATGATAAATATATATATAGATATATTTAAAAAAAAAGATAAGGGAAAAAGGGAAAAAAAAAAAAAAAAAACATTTTGCACTTTGCTGTAAAAAGAAAACAAAAACAAATATACATAAGTTTCAAAAAATAACAAAAAAATCCCAAAAAACAGAGAGAGAAAGATAGAGAGAGACTTTGTTGGACGTCCGAGTCTGGGATGACTGGGAGACACTGATACTTGTAGTTGGATAAAATTCTTCCAGTTATGAAGCAAAACACCAAAGGAAGTTTTACAGGGGAGAGGGAGGATGGAGGGAACCATTTTGTTTTTATATATATATAAATATATAGAATTATTTATTCCTTTAGAATTTGAGCATCTCCTTCAGGAAAAGAAGCAAATCCATCAAAAAGACTTACAAATAAGAATGCTATGTTAAAGTCTAAATATATCTATAGTTATTTTCATATTGTATGATTCTCCAATACTTTTCATTTTTTTTATTTTAGGTAACCCAACCTGTTTATATTTAATTTTTTTCCCCCTCTTTCATTTATATATTTTTTATTTAATTAAAACTAAATCTCTTTCTTATGGTATTATGCTTTGTGCTTCCCTGGTCATACCTCATCACCATACTCAGGTTAAAATGAGCCAAGCTTCTAAACCAAGGATGTCCAATATGGGCCCTTAAGATGTTTGAAAGGTCAAGTCCCAGCATTCCCTGGGTGAAGGCAGTCCAGCATTCCGCCAGGGAATGCTAGGAGTTGTAGTTTTCAAACATTTGGAGGTAAGAGCATCCTTGGTTATAAAACAATATATTTGTGTGTGCATGTATATGATATATATATAGAGAGAGAGAAATATTATATACATACAATAGATCCAAGTCTTTGGTTCTGTAGCTCCCTTATCTTCTCTGTGCATGACCTACTACATTTTAAGCAATAAAAATATCCAGTGCATGTGAGAGATGAAGTTAATTATGCTCTGCACAGTGACATTCCATCGCTTATCATTTTGGCGCATGGCTTTTCGGTGGTTAGTTTGTATCAGAAGCCGAGTCCTCTTCTCTCTTATCTCACCCTTTTCCCTTTTCTCTTTTTTTTTTCTTCTTTTTTTCTTTTGATTTTTTTTTCTTCGCACAGAAAATTATAAGGAGAGTCCGTACTTGTTCGATATATGCAGGCAGAAGCCGTCACTGTGAATTAATTGATTCCTTCCCATACAGCAGTCTGCTTCCGATACCTTGATTTTAGAACAAAACAACCAAAAATGCTTGAAATTAAATTTAAATAAAACAAAACAGGTAACGAAAAAAAGTTATAAAGTGAAGTGGAAATTTATAGAGACCAGAAGGGTTGAAAATAAAGGAATGATATTCGTGCAATGGAGATTGGGGGGGAAACTCAATCAACGCGGGTCGAAGGAATGAAGGAATGAATGGTGTGCTGAAAAATCTACAGCTAAGAGCTTGGAAAAATACTTGATTCTGCTTTTTTTGGGGGGAAAATTATTTGAGATGAAGGTTAACACAAGCGGCGTGCACTGGAATGAAACAAAGAATCAGCTGATCATTTTTGACTCTTTGGAAGGCCTTTGGGTGCATCAGTTCATTCAAAGAAAAAAAAAAATAATAGGAGTATTACGAGAAAAAAAAAAGACTGTAAGAGAGTTATAGCAAAACAACCAAAAAAAGTTAAAAAATACTATTTAATGGTTGCATTTCTAGCAAGCATGTGTTTGCATGTTATACGTAATAATGATATTTAATGTATATGCAAAAAAAAAAATATTTTCCTTCCAGACTGCAAAATCTGAACAAAAAAAAAATGTATAAATTTAGCCAGCCATTCTATAAGGATACCTTAAAGACACAATTTCATTTGGAGGTTTACATGCGCAGGGGCTGTTTTGGATTTTTTTTTTCCGGTTTTGAGGGGGGAGGGGAGGGTTATTTATTTATTTTTTGCATTTGATGAAGATCTTGAAAGTGATTTATTTAATTCTATGTATACTTCTGGGTTCTAATTGAATGACTATTTCATAGATGCATTTCCATGAAAAAAAAAGAATTGCGCCATATTTTTTGGCACCTAGATTGTTTGAATATTTATAAGATGATTTATGAATTCCAATAGGCACTTTGAACTTTTGGGTAACAGGAAAAGAAAATGAAAAAAAAAAATCTCAGGCATTTGCATTTTGATTCAATGCGTTGATGACCCTTCATGTGCAAAATGCTTTTCTCTATGTCACGCTTGTTCCTTGATCTTAAAGGAAAGGCTTTTAAGGGATTTTAGGTATTTGGTGGTTTGCTAGGACTTCAGTATTACTGGGATTCACTGTCCTTTTCACATATTGGAAGAAGGAGAGACCGGACGAATCAAAATGGCCGACGTATAATTTCTCTAGTGTAAACAACAACACCCAATGAGTGGGGGAGATGTGGCAAGGTGAAATTAACATTATAGGGATTGTAGTAGATGAAATGTATAAGTTTCTGTTTTATCTTTCTCGCTTAGGATAAGCATTGAAATTCGATTATTGATTGAAATATCATAAAAGTGGCAAACATTTATACAACCCCTTCATGACTGCAAAAAGGATGGTTTAATACCTACCTAAGTGGTGGGGCCTTAATCACCAGTTTAACCCGAAATAACAATAAATCCTATATATGGTATAACATTTTATACCCTGAAATCACCTTAGTGAACATTGACACTAGTAAATATTACACTTGTTACTGTCAAAACGTCCAGACTAGAACATAAGACCAGACAACACCAATAAAGGCAGTATACTTAAAAATTATGTTGGATTCTCAACAATTATTCTGACGGTCTAGTGGCCCCAAAACCCACGAAGTTATACTGGAGTACCATTTTCCCTTAGACTGACCATATGGCTGACAGGCCCTTAACATCAGGTGCTGTCCGTGTGAGGTTTTGTCAGCGGTAATTCATTTTTTAAACCAGCCACCAGCAATCAGAAGGCGAGCCTATTGAAATTTACAACAATCATGGTCAAGTCTATCTAAGGCTGGTACACATATTTATCCCAGATTAGTCACTGCGCTTGATATTTTAGGTAGATTGGCTGGATGATCGATTAGTTAATTTCCAAAACGACCAATTGTTTTCCCTCTTTTTCAAGCAAAATAGCCATTATCTGTACTATGCCATCACAGTCAATTGTGTTTTATAAATTGCATGATTGATCATTCAGTCCAAATGTTTTGTCTGGGTCAATTTTGGCCGAAGAAACTACCAAGTTATTATCAGCACAGACTTGGTCATTATATATGGGCCAACAAATCAAATAATAATTACATATCTGGTAACAATACAGGTAGAGGTGTGACTGGCTTAAAGGCCATGTCCACCCTTAAACAAAAAACTGTGACTTGTCAGTTTTGTGCCATAACCCCATCTGCTATTTTTACCAGTTATTACAGGCATTGTAACCAGATGTTCAATGAAAAGTTCTATTCCTTACTGGCAAATGATCTGCTCCTCCCTCTGCTCAATGAGCTTTTTATAAACTTGAGCGTGTGCAGAGGTGGCAGCAGGTGAAACAGTTGTCATCAGTGGCTGTCTTGTCAGCATTCACAGACTTGATTGACGCATAGAGGGAGGGCCAGCTTACTCTGTCAGAATGAGGACAGTAATGATCCTAAATATCTGGTAGTAATAAGGTAATAAAGTGCAAAATATATGAGTTGGGGGCAGGTGACTGACAATTGGACAGTTTTTTAATTTTAGGGTGAACATGCCCTTTAATTCGAAAAGTGAGTGAAATGTTGATTTAAAAATGTATTCAAACTAAAAATACAAAGTAAATATACAGCACAGTGAGAAAAGTCCACACCAATATTGACATGTATCTTCAAAGGAGATTTTGGCTCTAGATAATGGTGTGTCTAAAAATTAACCTAATTAGGTAAATGACATCTTCACATGGTTCCTGCCAGCCCACTGATTCCTGTTTCCATGCAGCCCTGCTAAATATAGATATTTTCAGTTTACAGACATGATATTATTTATAACACAAAGACTGCCACAGTTTATTTGCCAATGTTTTTCCCATTGTAAAGCAGTAATTCACACAATTCTCCAGACTTATATATTTAATGGTACCCTGAAACCCATTATTGTAAAATGACACTTGTTGAGAAAGAGGTTTATATAAATGTTTGCCCTGGCTTTCTCATTGATTCACTGTCAGTGACCCAGAAAAATGAATGGGACCCCTGTTCCAGCTTATCTACTGTGGTTGTCTGGGGGAGGCTGTGTCTGTCATAAGAAAAGTAAAAAGTTGGGGACCCCTTGCAGTCGCTGCTACATGTTTACGTCCCTGTTAACTGTAACAAATAAACTATTGGGTTGTGATGTCCCTTAGAGCATGTCCACTTCTTGCCAGTCCAATGCTAATTACATTAAGGAACCCTCTTAAACCAGGACAGTGATCGTCACCTTCAATCCACGGTCCCAAATCAAATTGTTCCCCTGATCTCCTCTGGCACAGGTCTGATAGGTTCTCATCTGCTCTATGTAAGCTTAATGGCTCTAAGAGCTACATAGCCAAAGGAGGTGTTTTGCTAAGCAGCATAAGTATTGGCCATGACATCACCAGGACAGCTGTGACGTGATGGCAGCTACCAGGAAGGACACCAGCACATAAATAGGAGAAACAGAGAGAAATAACATGCTTCAGTAGGGTGAACATGTCATTTTTTCATTTTATTAGAAAAAAAAATATTAGTCAGTCTTAAAACGATGGGTAGTTGCCAGACTATCTACCACAGAGAGGGGCAAACAATGACACTCTGGAAGACACATTTCAGCATGATGCAATAGTTAATGGATTCTTCCAGTATGCAACTTACTTATGCAACTCTGAACTTGGTTCTCCCTCTCCTTCTTCCAAATGAACCACAACAGACCCCAAGTATTAACTAAAATCCCTTTGAACAAATGAGCATCTTGTGTTTTTAGTGCATGTATGTATTAAATTGGCTTCTGGGCCATACTGAATTCATTGCTTTAGGCAAGATTCCTGGCTATTTCTGCTATTTCCCCCTCTATTGTGCATTCGCCATTGCAAAGGCATCAAACCGAATTGATGAAAAAGAGCATAGTAATATTAAGAGCCGTTAATATTTTTATTGGCCCTTTTTTTTTTGCCTAGGTACTACTAACCCACGGTGTCAGTACAGTAGATAGTGTTTGATTGGTTGAGCTTTAGTGGATGAGGAAAAAGCCTGGCTAATTAGGAGGCTTTGTTATGGGGAAAAAAAATATTTCATGATTAAACACTTTACATTGATAATAGCATTCTTTTAAAGGGAAAATACACCCTTTTTAAAGTAGGGTTTGTCAACCAGTTTTGCCACAGCTCAGTGGGTGCGTGGAAATTTGTACCATGCAAGTATATGACAACAGAACATCTATTAATTGATGTCTAGGGGTGACTGTCCGAGGTTGGGTCATATTTTTCTTTATGTTAAAGAGTCAAAGGTCTACATTCCATTGCATGGTTTTCCAATAACTGGGTTCTAAGTGCAGATTTGCCCAATGATGCCTTAAAGAAAGACACGTAAGGACATATTAAGATCATCTGTTTATGTCAGTCAGAAAAAAAAAAGGCGCAACTCATTGGAAGAAAACTGGACAGAAAGAGTCCATACTGGTCAGAAGGATTCCATATTGGACAAAAGGATTCAATGCTGGTCGAAGGATTCCTTCCATACTAGGTAAAAAATTCCAAACAAGAAACAGAGAAAGCTGCTCAATGCAGGGGGAGAGCTGGATTAAAGAATCCTATAGAGAGCGATCCATATCGTATCTTGCGGTCTCACGCGTCAAAAAAAGCATAGAGAAAAAGTAGGTCTCTCATCTTCAAAAATCAAAACTTTTTTACAACATCAAAGCCATGCAGGAAGTGGGGGCACGTTCGACGTGTGGTAGATGCCCTCACTTCCTGTGTGGCTTTTGACGTGAAGCCTCTCTAAAAGCGGATTCCATATTGGGAAAAGGGATTCTGTTCTCTCTTTTATATGATTGCTTGAAAAATGTTTTATCTGTATCCTGGGACATTCATAATAAATGGCACTGTATATAAGGTACTGGGGCTTTAAATGAGTAAAGCTAAAATATTAATTCTTACTAGCAGATAGCAGTAACTAAGACTAAGCAACATAATTTTCAACCAACGCCTAAATATAACATATATGTATTTATATGTCCCAATGTGTCATAATCATAGTAGGTTTCAGGTCCCCAAGTTAAGGGCTCCAACTTGGGTTTCACGTGTTTTGAATGGGAAAATTTTTAATCACTTTTAAAACTTGATCTGGATGCACTGTACTGTACCCATTCGGGGTGTATTATGTATATGACATAAATGGGTTTGTCATAAATGAGCCTCAGGGGACAGACTTGTTATACAAAGTATATTTGAATTTTTAGTGTTATATATATAATACAAGGGATTTAAGTATAATTAGGAAAGTTAAAGGAAACATTAAAGGGGTTGGCAGCTGCATCTTTAGCTTTCCAATGGCTGTGTTTAGAAGGAAAGCTCTGATGGTAGCAGAGGGGGGAAAATGCCATAAGAGGTACAAAGCTTTGCCAGTGTTTTAATCTTCAGCAACAAATCAGATGCTATCTAACTGCAGTAACCAAGTTACAAAGCTAACATCTGATTGGTTGCTGCAAATGTATAGCTTAGACAAACATTAGCATCTCTTGTTGCATTAGCCCTTTAGTAAACCAATACTGGAGCAGCCAATTACTATGGGAGATTTTTTAGGATGTAATATATCAGGTTGTTGGGACCTGGGAACTTGCCTTGGCTATCACTCTAAGCTGCAAGAATTCAAACTACAAGGACATTTGCCCTAAGAATGATCATTATGGAGCGGTTAGGAGGAGATGTCACATTGGCCATTTTGCCACTGTGGGTCACCTATAGAAATAACAGATTGTGTGTACAAGTGTTAAAACTACCTTGGTATTTGCTGCTTAGTCAGCTTAATGCAGGTGTTTGTAATGCTACAACAGCAAAAGCTTTGCTTCAGTGTTAGATAACTTATTTTTGTTGAGATAATTATTAAATTGCTAATGTGTTGAGTTGACGCTGCCTGACGTCATCTTCAAATTCAAGTACTTGCCTTGTCAACGTCCCCCTAGGGGTTTCTAACTTGCTGCCCTCCATATGTTTGAAAGTACTACTTTCAATATGCATCCAGGGAAGTTGGGGGTTGTAGCTTGAAACATCGTGAGAGCAGCAAGTTGGTCATCCTTTGGTTCTATGAAATGCCAAGTTAAAACCCAGGAGAACATTTGCTAAGGGCCCTACATTGGGAATCTTGGAGAGCATGTTGCTTGATTGGAGATATTTCTTGTTCTGGAGAATTAAATGATGAGTTCACAGTCTTGTCTGTGTTAAGATGTGACCCATAGTTGAGACGTTGTTGTGATTGGGAGACCATAGTTTAACCCTAACTTGTTTGGAGACCATAGTTTAACCGTAACTTGTTTGGAGACCATAGTTTAACCCTAACTTTTTCATCATAAAGCAGAATTTGCATTGTTCTACTGCGCCGATCCCAGTTCGTTTACAATCATGTTTCCATCCTTGATTGGCACGTAACCTCAGAGCTTAATATAATAGGACGTGTGCATTTCAATTGGTTAGCATTCCACTAGCAGAGGGAGGAGACTACCTTATTATTTTTACATGGGTTGCCATGTCATACTTGCATTGTCTAATTATTTTAAACAACAAAAAAAACCCTCCAAGCTTCAAATCTAGGATGGAAAATAGTTTCCCCATGTTTAAGATGCAAATTACTCCCAACTAGCATGACTATCTCTAAGATACAAGGAAAAAATCTATAGTAAGTAACTATTCAATTGGGTAAGAGGTGTCAAAATATCACTCCAACTGTGACCTATGGAGTGTAGACAGGCTCAGGTTGTCAGATGAACGATAATGAGATTGGTATCCTTGCTCTGTGTTTACAGGTTATTAACATGCAAGTTCAACACCAATAGCGCACACAAACACACAGGGTGTTGGATTTGCAAAGACTGCTCATAGGTTGTTTTGGAACTGGGAAGAGCCACAGATACACAGAGGATCAGTGATAAAGTGAAAAATCCCACATATAAACAGGTACAATCCACCATCAAACTCAAGACATCTTCCATGTGCACAGATTAAACACAACAAATGCTTTTCCCCCATTATCCCTAAGTTTTATCCTTAAAAAGGAAAAGTATTAAACACAAAAACCCATAAGCCAGGTATAAATGTGTGGATTCATACCATAGCATAGAAGTATATGGCTGTTGAGAGGCTAATGGGTACAGGGGGACAGTTCTTCATGTCGCTGTGGAGAAGTAGGCCTGAAAAGACTGAAAATCTGGGAAATATCCTGGTGTGAAGATGGGCAGGCTTGGTCTGATAGAATTGGGCGTGCAGGATTTTGAGTATAAACGATAAAATGGAGCTGTTCGAGCCAAGTAAAGTGCGATTGATATTCAATGGACTCTAACATTTAGAGTGAACAAGACTTGGCTTTGGTAATAATGGAAACTCCAGGGAGCAGCATAGCTTCATAAGCTTAACCATCACCCCCCACCCCCTCTCGTGTGTCTGGATCTTGCACTTCAATTTATCAACCTACCTCCCCCGCATCCCCAACCACTTTCCATTTATTGCAGTATAAACCTACTGATGCCTCTTCCACAAATCTTTTTCCACTGTTACACATCTGTACCACTGAGGGACGGGTGGGATGTGATTGGAGCCTGTAAAGCTACACAGTTTGGAGTAAGTGGCTATTAAACTGTTATATTTGCATTTTTTCCCTGAACTCAGCAGCAAATAACCCCCTGCCCATGAGCCAAAAAAGTGTTCTAATACCATTCACAAAATGTATCATATGGGTTTGAAAACAATCAACAAACTCATTGGGGAAGAACCTTTCTGGTTAATTTACAATGGCTGCTAGGTGTTTTCTTGTGTCGGTTAATATGGGGGCCCCCCTGACTCTGGGCCCAGTGCAGTTGCACCCTTCTGACCTAGTAGGTACGCCCCTGACTTCAGGCATGTTAGAGCATGCTGGAAGTTCTGATGACATGTTTAATGACACAGATGGAATTGTTTGGAGAGGCATCTATGAGACATCATAGAATGACATTGGGTTGACATATAGACCCCATTGCGTCAGCTGGGTTCTCTAATCTAGAAAGATTGTTCAACTCACCAAGTATCCATGGGAACATGTGATTCTGAATAACTGTCCATAAAGAACTTTAACCCAATTACGGCATTATATCCTCTGTCTAAATTATCCATTCCTTCTAGGTACTAGAACATTGCTTGCTCTATTTTCAATCTTGGAAACAATCTTGTTTTTATTGCCCATATGCAAAGTATTATTAATGTACAGAGAGCAGTGAACAAATATGGGCCAGACACAGCCATTCCGCCGTGCTATCCCTTTAACAAACAAGCTGCAGAAATTAAAACATGACACGTTGCTTGCTGCCAAAACATAACACTTTTTATTTGTGGTGGTTAAGAATGAGTTGTAGCGGTAAGTGGTGATTAAGCCCATACAATATTCCTGCTAATACATCAACATCTTGATTCCCTTGAATGATCACTACATCCCTCCATTATCATGTGAGCTTTCTGACACCTTTACTTGATTTTGATTGGCTAGTACTAACTCATGAGTCAGACAAACTTTATTTCCCTTAATGGAAAACTTTTATTAAAAACAATTCATATTCAAGTTTTCTCTTTCCTCCTATTCATTTTCTAATGCCTGGTTGCAGGGAATAATAATTCCCTATTTGGAAAGACTGCGTATAAGATATTACATTGAAAGTACTGTATGATTGTTCGTCATACAAAAAGTTAATTCAAGTCAATTCAAACATTGCATGGCACATGCTACACAACACGGGTTCAAACAAACCCACAAAAAATAAGTCAGATATCACAACTATCAGGCGCAATTCGGTATTCTCCTGATTTCATTACAAAGTGAGCGTTAGCAGCTGCAGTTATAAAATGTTTTAATCAAATTTAAGGCAATACATGATTTTTTTTGAGGCATCTTTGTACGTGTAAGATTGCCTACAGAGTCTCTAGAGTAACCCACCTTTATTGCAGTTATTGGGAATCTACTTAATCAATGTTCCTGAATTGGAAATGCCCCATTTCTATGTTTACTATTGTCATGAAGTAAAAATAAATACCCATTTCTCCGTTTGATCTCTGTGCTATGATTCTGGGGTCACATTTGGTACCATAATGTATGATGTAAGATATATTATATCTGTTAGCTGGATCTATATTTCTATAAAATTTCTCTATTATTATACTGATCCAATTCTACTTTTTCTTGGCAGAGAATATGTTTTTAAAATCCCTAGCCATTTTATAGACCAGGGGTGCTCAACTTACCCAATACTTAGACAAGACACAGGGCGCTCTTTTAAACTTCACCATGATTGGCCACTCTCACCCCCACCCACCCTCTCACCCTCTTATGGTCTTATGGATCAATGAATTCCATGATGTTATTTGTGTTAGGCACCCTGACTTTTTACTCACTAAACCATTTAACTTGATGAAGACACATTTCAAAGATCCACCAAGCCAGAAATGGCGATATTAATTTAAGACCCTATTTACACAAGTAAGCTGTAGGGTTCTCTTACAAGCTATGTTGAATTTTAGCAATTTGAATTAGGGAATTATTCTGGGTGGAACTTAATTTTCAACAAAGAAATCTAGGTACATCAGAATTCCATCAATGTTCAACTTTTTTGGCAAGTAGGTTTAGTTAAAATCTAAGATAAACCGTGACAATGTTTAGCCTTGTGGCTATATAAATAGGGTCATTCCACCATTTAGCCAACAGTTCCTACTTTACTTTATAACTAAAGCATGGTACAATCCTGACTAGAGATGGCCGAAACTCACAATTTCATTCTGTTTTCGGATTCCCGGATCTTGGAAAATCCCGAAGATCCGAAAACGGAACAAATTTTTGATTATTATCAAATGTTCAAAGCATTTTCGATAATCCTCAGAAAAAGCCTTGAACATTCGATAATCCTCGACAAATAGATCGGACACTACTTTCGAGTTTCTGATCATATTTTTGGGGATTATCGAACGTTTCAAGGCTATTTTTGAGGATCATCGAAAATAGCCTTAAGCATAGATAATAACCGAAAATATAAACCATCTGCATTAACATGGATCTTTCAGATTTCAGAACCGTTCGGCTCTTCGACCGGCCGTCCAGGAGGAAAGGACTGTCGGGTCACAGCATAGTGTCCACTATAATCGTGTTGTTGTCTGATCCAGATGAACGAACGCGTCAGTTGCGTCTGAAAAACCATGCAATTATTTTGGCTTGATAGACTGATAACATGAACTATCCGTCGATTGGGCAAAATATTGTATGGGGTGTACACAAACAAGAACCCACCAATGATGAAGAACTGAGCCAATTATGAAGACATAGAGACCATCTCAGCCCTGCAAGCAGTAAGGCAGTGAAGCAGATCCAACTGAATGATTACTGCAGACCAAACTTGCATACTCAATTATTCTGATAAAGAGGAAACTAAAGTCCCAAACCAACCCCCTTACTTCTAATATTCCCAGGATGAGAACATAAAACCCTAGATCCTTACTCCTAGGAAAACGTCCCACATAACTAACAATGGGTAAACTAGACTTTAATCAACATGGAACACAATCTTTTCATTTATCTAGGAAATGCATTGGCAACCAAACAAAATGAAAAAAAACGCTATAAAAACTGGCACTTGTGTACAGCAAGGTACGTACGTGGAATGATCACCTTTTCTATAAAAATGATAGAAGGAAGGGTGGGGTGGTTTGCTGGCTGCTTATTGAGTTCAAATCACACAACGGTCTCACAACTATGGGTACATCTTAACACAGACAAGACTGTGAACATCATATTTTAATTCTCCAGAAACAAGAAATATCTCCAATCAAGCAACATGTCTCCAAGATTCCCAAGTGTAGGGCCCTTAGCCAATGTTTCCTGGGTTAACTTGGCATTTTCAGTAGAACAGAAGGATGACCAATGTGCTGCTCTCAGATGTTTTCAAGCTACAACCCCCAACACTTCCCTGGATGATATTGAAAGTAGTACTTTCAAAACATATGGAGGGCAGCAAGTTAGAAACCCCTGAGGTGAGGTTAGACAAGGCAAGTACCTTGAATTTGAAGTGACGTCAGGCAGCGTCAACTCAACAAATTAGCAATTTAATTATCTCAACAAAAATAAGTTATCTAACACTGAGCAAAGCTGTTGCTGTTGTAGCATTACAAACAGCCTGCATTAGAGCTGACTAAGCAGCAAATACCAAGGTAGTTTTTAACACTTGTACACACAATCTGTTTTCTATGGTGACCCACAGTGGCAAATGGCCAATGTGACATCTCCTCCTAACGCTCCATAATGATTCATTCTTAGTGCAAATGTCCTTGTATGTTGATTCTTGCAGCTTAGAGTGATAGCCAAGGCAAGTTCCCAGGTCAACAACCTGATATATTACATCCTAAAAAATCTCCCATAAGTAATTGACTGCTCCAGTATTGGTTTACTAAGGGCTAATGCAACAAGAGATGCTAATGTTTGTCTAAGCTATACATTTGCAGCAACCAATCAGATGTTAGCTTGGTAACTTGGTTACTGCAGTTAGATAGCATCTGATTTGTTGCTGAAGATTAAAAACACTGGAAAGCTTTGTACCTCTTATTGCATTTCCCCCCTCTGCTACCACAGGCTTTCCTTCTAAACACAGCCATTGGAAAGCTAAAGATGGCAGCTGCCAACCCCTTTAATGTTTCCTTAACATTTCCTAATTATACTTAAATCCCTTGTATTATATATATAAGAACACTAAAAATTCAATATACTTTGTATAACAAGTCTGTACCCTGAGGCTCATTTATGACAACCCATTTATGTATAACATAATACACCCGAATGGGTACAGTACAGTGCATTCAGATCAAGTTTAAAAGGTGATTAAAAATTTTACCCATCAAAACACGTGAACCCAATGTGGAGCCCTTAACTTGGGGACCTGAAACCTACTATGATTATGACACATTGGGACATATAAATACATATTTGTTATATTTAGGCGTGGTTGAAAATTATGTTGCTTAGTCTTAGTTACTGCTATCTGTAGTAGAATTAATAATTTAGCTTTACTCATTAAAGCAGTACGCTTATATACAGTGCCATTTTTATGAATGTCCAGGATACAGATAAAACATTTTCAAGCAATCATATAAAGAGAGAAAAGAATCCCTTTTCCCAATAGGAATCCGTTTTAGAGAGGCTCACGTCAAAGCCACACAGGAAGTGAGGGCATCTACCACACGTCAGACGTGCCCCCACTTCCTGCATGGCTTTGATGTTGTAAAAAAGTTTTGATGTTTGAAGATGAGAGACCTACTTTTTCTCTATGCTGTTTGACGCGTGAGACCGCAAGATACGATATGGATCGCTCTCTATAGGATTCTTTAATCCAGCTTCCCTGCATTGAGCAGCTTTCTCTGTTTCTTGTTTGGAATTTTTTACCTAGTATGGAAGGAATCCTTCTGACCAGCATTGAATCCTTTTGTCCAATATGGAATCCTTCTGACCAGTATGGACTCTTTCTGTCCAGTTTTCTTCCAATGAGTTGCAGCCATTTTTTTTCTGACTGACATAAACAGATGATCTTAATATGTCCTTACGGGGTCTTTCTTTAAGGCATCATTTAGGGCAAATCTGCACTTTAGAACCCAGTTATTGGAAAACGCATGCAATGGAATGTAGACCTTTGACTCTTTAACATAAAGAAAAATATGACACAACCTCGGACAGTCAACCCCTAGACATCAATTAATAGATGTTCTGTTGTCATATACTTGCATGGTACAAATATTCCACGCACCCACTGAGCTGTGCAGAAATTAAGGTTGACAAACCCTACTTTAAAAAGGGTGTATTTTCCCTTTAAAAGATGTCTATTATCAATGTAAAGTGCTTTTATCATGAAATATTTTTTTCCCCATAAACAAGCCTCCTAATTAGCCAGGCTTTTTCCTCATCCAATAGAGCTCAACCAATCAGAACACTATCCTGTACTGAAACCGTGGGTTAGTAGTATCCATGAAGGCAAAAAAAAAAGGGACCAATAAAAATATAACGGCTCTTTAATATTACTATGCTCTTTTCATCACTTCGGTTTGATGCCTTGCAATGGCGAATGCACAATAGAGGGGGAAATAGCAGAAATAGCCAGGAATCTGTCCTCAAGCAATGAAATTCAGTATGGCCCAGAAGCCAATTTAATACATACATGCACATAAAAACACAAGATGCTCATTTGTTCAAAGGGATTTTAGTTAATACTTGGGGGTCTGTTGTGGTTCATTTGGAAGAAGGAGAGAGGAGAACCAAGTTCAGAGTTGCATAGAGTAGTTGCATACTGGAAGAATCCATTAACTAGCATCATGCTGAAAGTGGTCTTTCCAGAGTGTCATTGTTTGCCCCTCTCTCTGTGGTAGTAGTCTGGCAACTACCCATCGTTTTAAGAACTGACATAATTTTTTTTTCTAATAAAATGAAAAAATGACATGTTCACCTACTGAAGCATGTTATTTCTCCTGTTCTCCTATTTATGTGTGGTGTCCTTCTGGTAGCTGCCATCAGTCACAGCTGTCCTGGTGATGTCATGGCCAATGACTTATGGCTGCTTAGCAAAACACCTCCTTGTGGCTATGTGAGCTCTTAAGAGCTCATTAAGCTTACATAGCAGATGAGAACCTATCAGACTGTGCCAAGGAGATCAGGGGGAACAATTTGATTTAGGGACCGTGGATTGAAGGTGACGATCACTGTCTCTGGGTTTAAGAGGGTTCCTTAATGTAATTAGCATTGGACTGGCAAGAAGTGGACATGCTCCTTAAAGGGACATTCACAACCCAATAGTTTATTTGTACAGTTAACAGGGACGTAAACATGGTAGCAGCGACTGCAGAGGGTCCCCAACTTTTTACTTTTCTTATGACACAGACACAGCCTCCCCCAGACAACCACAGTAGATAAAGCTGGAACAGGGGTCCCATTCATTTTTCTGGGTCACTGACAGTGAATCATAGAGAAAGCCAGGGCAAACATTTATATAAACCTCTTTCTCAACAAAGTGTCATTTTACAATAATGGGTTTCAGGGTACCATTAAATATATAAAGTCTGGAGAATTGTGTGAATTACGCTTTTACAATGGGAAAAACATTGGCAATAAAACTGTGGCAGTCTTTGTGTTATAATAATATACATGTCTGTAAACTGAAAATATCTATATTTAGCAGGGCTGCATGGAAACAGGAATCAGTGGGCTGGCAGGAACATGTGAAAGATGTACTTTACCTAATTAGGGATATTTTAGACACAACATTATCTAGAGCCAAATCTCTTGAAGATACATGTCAATATGTGTGGATTTTCTCACTGTGCTGTATATTTACTTTGTATTATTTAGTTTGGAATACATTTTTTAAATCTAACATTTCACTCTACTTTTCGATATTAAAGGGCATGTTCACCCTTAAAATTAAAAACTGTCCAATTGTCAGTCACTGCCCCCAACTCATATATTTTGACTTTATTACCTTATTACAACAGATATTAAGGATCATTACTGTCCTCATTCTGACAGAGTAAGCTGGCCCTCCCTCATGCAGTCAATCAAGGCTGTGAATGCTGACAAGACAGCCAATGATGACAACTGTTTACACTGCTGCCACCTCTGCACACGCTCAAGTTTATAAAAAGCTCATTGAGCAGAGGGAGGAGGGCAGATACATTTGCCAGTAAGGAATGAACTTTTCATTGAACATCTGGGTACAAATGCCTGTAATAACTGGTAAAAAAGCAGATGGGGTTGTTGGGCACAAAACTGACAAGTCACAGTTTTGTTTAAAGGGTGGACATGGCTTAAGCCAGTCACACCTCTACCTGTATTGTTACCAGATATGTAATTATTGTGATTTGTTGGCCCATATATAATGACCAAGTCTTGTGCTGATAATAACTTGGTAGTTTCTTGGCCAAAATTGACCCAGACAAAACATTTTGGACTGAATGATCAATCATGCAATTTATTAAAAACACAATTGACTGTGATGGCATAGTAACAGATAATGGTATTTTGCTTGAAAAAGAGGGAAAACAATTGGTCGTTTTGGAAATACTAATCGATCATCCAGCCAATCTACCTAAAATATCAAGCCAGTGACTAATCTGGGATAAATATGTGTACCAGACCTTAGATAGGACTTGACCATGGAAGTTGGTAAATTTCAATAAGGCTCTGCCTTCTGATTGCTGGTGGCTGGTTAAAAAATGAATTACCCGCTGACAAAACCCACTGACAGCACTTGAGTAAGGGCCTGTCAGCCAATGGGATCAGTCTAAGGGAAAATGGTACTCCATGTATAACTTCGTGGGTTTGGGCCACTAGACGCGTCAGAATAATTGTTGAGAATCCAACATAATTTTTAAGTATGACTGCCTTATTGTGTTTGCTGGTCTTATGTTCTAGTCTTATGACTGTTTGACAGTAACAAGGTAAATTTACTAGTGTCAATGTTCACTAAGGTGATTCAGGGTAATAAAATGTTATACAATATATGGATTTATGTTATTTCGGGTTTAAACTGGTGATTAAGGCCCCACCAATTAGGTAGGTATTAAACCATCCTTTTTGCAGTCATGAAGGGGTTGTATAAATGTTTGCCACTTTTATGATATTCAATCAATAATCAGAATTCAATGCTTATCCTAAGCAAGAGAAAGATGAAAACAGAAACTTATACATTTCATTCTACTACAATACCTATAAATGTTAATGTTCACCTTGCCACATCTCCCCCACTCATGGGTGTTGTTGTTTGTCTACTAGAGAAATTATACGTCGGCCATTTTGATTTCGTCCGGTCTCTCCTTCTTCCAATAATGTGAAAAGGACAGTGAATCCAGTAATACTGAAGTCCTAGGCAAACCACCAAATACCTAAAATCCTCTTAAAAGCCTTTCCTTTTAAGATCAAGGAACAAGCGTGACAATAGAGAAAAGCATTTTAGCACATGAAGGGTCATCAACGCATTGAATCAAAATGCAAATGCCTGGAGATTTTTTTTCATTTTCTTTTCCTGTTACCCAAAAGTTCAAAGTGCCTATTGGAATTCATAAATCATCTTTAAATATTTCAAACAATCTAGGTGCCAAAAAATTGGGCAATTCTTTTTTTTCATGGAAATGCATCTATGAAATAGTCATTCAATAGAACAGCCAAGTATACATGAATTAAATAATCACTTTCAAAGATTCTTCATCAAATGCAAAAAATAAATAAATAACCCTCCCCTCCCCCCTCAAACGGAAAAAAAAAATCCAAAACAGCCCTGCGCATGTAAACCTCCAAATGAAATTGTGTCTTTAAGGTATCCTTATAGAATGGCTGGCTAAATTATTACATTTTTTTTGTTCAGATTTTGCAGTCTGGAAGGAAAATATTTTTTTTTTGCAATAACATTAAATATCATTATTACGTATAACATGGCAAACACATGCTTGCTAGAAAATGCAACCATTAAATAGTTATTTTTAACTTTTTTTGTGTGTTTTGCTATAACTTCTCTACAGTCTTTTTTTTCCTGTAATACTCCTATTATTTTTTTTTTTGAATGAACTGATGCACCCAAAGGCCTTCCAAAGAGTCAAAAATGATCAGCTGATTCTTGTTTCATTCCAGTGCACGCCGCTTGTGTATAACCTTCATCTCAAAATAAATTTTCCCCCAAAAAAAGCAGAATCAAGTATTTTTCCAAGCTCTTAGCTGTAGATTTTTCAGCAACCATTCATTCCTTCATTCCTTCGACCGCGCGTTGATTGGAGTTTCCCCCCCAATCTTCCATTGCACGAATATCATTCCTTTATTTTCAACCCTTCTGGTCTCTATAAATTTCCACTTCACTTTATAACTTTTTTTCGTTACCTTGTTTTGTTTTTATTTAAATTTATTTCAAGCATTTTTGTTGTTTTGTTCTAAAAATCAAGGTATCGGAAGCAGACTGCATGTATGGGAAGGGAATCAATTAATTCACAGTGCGGCTTCTGCCTGCATATATCGAACAAGTACGGGACTCTCCTTATAATTTTCTGTGCGAAGAAAAAAAAATCAAAAGAAAAAAAGAAGAAAAAAAAAAGAGAAAAGGGAAAAGGGTGAGAGAGAAGAGAGAAGAGGACTCGGGTTCTGATACAAACTAACCACCGAAAAGGCCATCGCCAAAATGATAAGCGATGGGAAGTCACTGTGCAGAGCAATAATTAACTTCATCTCACATGCACTAGATTGGATATTTTTATTGCTTAAAAATGTAGTAGGTCATGCAACAGAGAGATAAGGGAGCGACAGAACAAAGAGACTTGGGATCTATGTGTATGTATATATATTTCTCTCTCTCTATATATATATACATATACATGCACACACAAATAATTGTTTTAAAACAAGGTGCTCTACCCTCCAATGTTTGAAAACTACAACTCCTAGCATTCCCTGGCGGAATGCTGGGAGCTGCCTTCACCCAGGGAATGCTGGGACTGTGACCTTTCAAACATCTTAAGGGCTCCATATTGGACATCCTTGGTTTAGAAGCTATGGCTCATTTTAACCTGAGTATGGTGATGAGGTATGACCAGGGAAGCACAAAGCATAATATCCATAAGAAAGAGATTTAGTTTTAATTAAATAAAAAAAATATATAAATGAAAGAGGGGGAAAAAATTAAATATAAACAGGTTGGGTTACCTAAAATAAAAAAAATGAAAAGTATTGGAGATCATAACAATATAGAAATATATCTATAGATTTATAGACTTTAACATAGCATTCTTATTTGTAAGTCTTTTTGATGGATTTGCTTTCTTTTTTCCTGAAGGAGATGCTACAAATTCTAAAGGAAATAAATAATTCTAATATTTATATATGTATAAAAACAAAATGGTTCCCTCCATCTCCCTTCTCCCCTGTAAAACTTCTTTGGTGTTTTGCTTCATAACGGAAGAGATTTATCCAACTAAAGTATCAGTGTCTCCCAGTCATCCCAGACTCGGACGTCCAACAAAGTCTCTCTCTATCTTTCTCTCTCTGTTTTTGGGATTTTTTTGTTATTTTTTGAAACTTTATGTATATTTGTTTTGTTTTCTTTTTACAGCAAAGTGCAAAATGTTTTGTTTTTTTTTTTTTTGCCTTTTTCCCTTATCTTTTTTTTTTAATATATCTATAATATAATTTATCATTTTCGTCGACCACTTAAAAAATAAAAAATTTGTTCAAGTCTCTTGTTTATTTTTCTTGCCGTTGTTGATGTCTGTTCTAAGTTTTTTTTTAATGAATTAATATTTTTTTTACTAGTTAATGTTCCCTTATCAGTTGGTTCAGTCCATGCTATAAGATGGAAGGAATGGGAGACCACGGGCGTCTACTGCAGACGGTGACCCAAATGGGGTGGAGATAGGAGACAGTCTGAGATTTTTCCACTCATGCCAGCTATGCTGTTAAGACTCCGGGATTTTTCATAACCTTGATATCCATGAGATAAATGGGGAAAAAAACAAAAAAAAAAACAAAAAAACAAAAAAAAACAAAACAAAAAAAGATTATGAAGTGCAGTTGTTTTGTGTTTCAGAACTTTTCGGTCTGGATACAATTCATTCATAAATTAACAGCTCAGAAAGTGGCTACTCGGAGATTGAACAAGCAGTAAGGATATCTTTCCAGTGAATAAACATTTACCTGTTTTTGTATAATAGATTTATTATGTTCTGTATTATAATAATATTTCATATGTCTCTTCTATTTCCAGACCCCTTTTTATATCCCATTCCCAGGACACTGTAGATTCTGGTCAAGCTGTATAACTGTGTTGGAAACTTGGGACATTATTATTAAGTAAAGATGGCCGAATTCACTGAAATCCGTTCCACTTGCAGATTTTAGAAAAAATACAAATTAGAAAATCTGTAAGTGGACCCAATGGGAGTTAAAAAAATCCAAAAGTTCTGCCCAGAATGAAAGAAATAGTTTGCTGACAAAGTGAACTTTCCTTTATTGCATTCATGGAAGAATGGGTGGTAAAGGAGCTATCAGTAGGGGCCTGTTAGAGGAGCCCAGCGTGGATTGCGCACAAGGTAAGTTTCGTAGCTTTGCTCCTGGCTCCTGTTTATTAAGAACGGGAGGTTGGGCACAGCTCCCTCTCCTCCTGGTCTTCAATTAAAGTAGAATAGCAACCCTAAATGTATCCTTCGATTTCGGTACCCTCAAATGTATCCTTCGATTTTCAGCAACCCTCAAATGTATCCTTCGATTTTCGGTAACCCTCAAATGTATCCTTCGATTTCGGTAACCCTCAAATGTACCTTAGATTTTGGTAACCCTCAAATGTATCCTTTGATTTTCGGCAACCCTCAAATGTATCCTTCGATTTCGGTAACCCTCAAATGTATCCTCGATTTCGGTAACCCTCAAATGTATCCTTTGATTTTGGTAACCCTCAAATGTATCATTCAGTAACCCTCGAATGTAGCCTTTGATTTCAGTAACCCTCAAATCTATGATTCGATTTTGGTAACCCTCGAATGTATAATTCGGTAACCCTTGAAAATATCGTATGATTTTCTGTAACCCTCGAATGTATATTCGGTAACCCTCGAAAATATCGTATGATTTCTGTAACCCTCGAATGTTTCGTTCGGTAACCTTCGAATTGCCCATAACCCTTGAATGTAGCATGCAGAAACCCGACAATTGCCGGATCGTGTTTAAATGTGTTTTGGTGAATGTACGGTGTTCCCCAGACCATTTCCCAGAGCCATTTACAGTAAGTTACCATTGCTATTGTATCTGAATTTTATCAAACTTTTTAAACTATTCTCAACATTGACTTTAATGGGTTAGTTTTCGAACTTCCGAACTTTTTACCAACCCAACTTCAGGAAGTTCGGCCATCTCTAGTGGTCAGTCTTAATATTACACTACAGAAAAATGAAGGTGTTTGTGGTCAGAAGTTTATTTGTTGATCTTTCGCCTATTTCTTTAGATATCCAATCTGAAAAATCTTACATTTCAGCTGTAATCAAGTGCACATATTGTCTAAACTCTTCTACCGGGAGCAGTTTTGTCTAGCTGGAATAGTGACAGTGCTTGACAGTTGGTTGCAGACGTTGTTTGCAGTTTTGACAGTTGGTATGTGAGAAATTCTCTTTCACAGTGCTGCCTATAGTGAGATTGAGCATGCTTGCTCTCATCAAAGTCTGGTAGATAGAAAGGGGAGTGGATTTAAAGTGAGAGGGGGTTTACTGAGCTTGAGCAAAAAAAGGATTAGATTGAAGGCATGCAGCAACACAACACACCTCAGAGTAAGTGCTACTTACACATTTATTTTTACATTAAGATGAGGAAAAGTATTTTTTCAGTATAGTTGCCCTAAGGGGTTAAGATTTTATTGATTTGACGCTGAGGTTATATGAATAAGGCATAGGGATAAAAGTTATGGAAACATATCTGTAATGTTTTCAGAGGAAGGCACCAACAATAGACTCAAATCTAGAGATTTTGCTTTAATGTTAAATATAATCTTCCAAGTTATATGTGAGAAGGAATTTGGGAACATTCTCATCAACATGAAACATAAATTCTCTAGAATCAATAGGCTGGGTACACATCATCCAATTTCACAGGCCAACTGACTGATATTTGCATCGGTTGGTCAGCCTCAAAATTAGATAATGTATTGAGGCAGGCGTAACCAATCACAGTTGCCTATTTGTCTGGATCGGCCAATCGGGTATGTCTTGAAAATCAAGGCAATGTGTGGTCCCTAGGGGAATGACAGTGATTCGACCTAGCCATCTGCTCACTAGTGGCGAACAGTCGGTGGGACAAAAAAGTTATGGTGTGTGTACCCATCCTTATTGATTCCAGCCTAATAGTCCCTACTGCCTAATAGTCCCAACTGGTCCTTCTAGAGATCAGGAGACACAAGGGACCTCCTTAATTCCACTTTGCAGATGAATTTCATTCTTAGCTTATGTTCTTTTTCATTAATTTCAGGTTAAGGTAACCTTTTTAAATATAGTTTTTCAGGTTCTATTAGCTGGAAAAACCACCTGTAAAAAAAACAGGTTGGACTGACAGAGAAGATGGTGGTGGAGATCGGAAGGATGAAGATAAGAGAGGTCACTGTATTTGACTGGCAATGATTGGTGTAGAATATCTAAGATGCACAAGAGTATTTTCATGTTTTGCTTAGGATGGGTTTCTTTATTAAAACAAAGTGTTCTGATGAAGGTTCTTGCTATACCCTTACCTTATCCTAAGACTAAGAGGTGCAAAAGTTTGGCTGTGTTATTAATTTTCAGCAACCAATCGGATGTTAACTTTTTACAGGGCTACTGCAGTAAGATGACTTCCGATTGGTTGTAAAATCTTAGTGTAGAATGTAGATTTGGATTGTTTGCATATTAATGTATATTCGATTCTCTGTGTTCTTGAGGTTTATGGAGTTTTAAAACAACCTTTCACTTCACTTAAATAAATAAACAGTTTCCGAGAATCATACACGAATCACCTGAATAATCACTTGTATTGGAGAGATATTTTTCAGCTGTGATTCCTCCGGTAGCCAAAGCACAATAAAAAACAAAGAAAGCCCCATGCAAACAGATCTCAGGAAGCCACACAAAGCAAAGTTTTGTACATCTGTCATTAGACACGGAATAAGTAATTAAAACTGGGCTAAGGTCACACCAATCATTTATATAAAAGTGACTTGCTCAAAAGGGCAATCAAACCCTTTTAATTGATACCCCCCATTATTAATAGTACCCAGGGCGAGGACCTTAATTGTCCTCCCCTTCATAGTCCTAGAATATGACAAGACTGACCAATAGGAAGTTATGCTCCCTGCAGAGCCTTTCCATTGATCAGATACTGGGTTGTGGTGGGGGCGCATACAGAGCCAACTTTACAAAGCTGATCAATTAAGGGGCAGCAGTGGGGTGAGGATCTAGTGGTTTAGGTCCTCCCCTGGGTACTTCACTGGCAGAGGACTGTGGGGCTGAAAATGGGTTGGGGGTTTAATTGCCCTTTGTAAATATCTCAAATTGAGGACATTTAGTTATCCCAGTTTGAAACAACTGGAGTTCCACAGATTGGATGCCCTTAATTTGGAATGAAGGAAATTCAGTGTAACCGGAAATGCATAATGAAAGACATTCCATCTATTACCAAGCAAGACAAGTACAAATAGAATTTCTAATGTCACAATATTGTAATGAAATATTTGCATTTTTCTAGATTATTTTATAAAGTAATTATAAATCCATATTCAAATTAGCCTTATTCTCTTTAGACAATGGGTCCACCGTGTCATGTTGAAGCAAGTTACCCAAACTAAATAAACATATAATTACTTTTTCTGAATTGTGTACATAGTGTGTGTATATGTAAACATAATCCTTTAAGTTTTTTTAAGGTTAAGTCCAGTCTAAAACATATTTCCCCTGACTGACAGCCCAGAGACAGCTGATTAAAACAATGGATCCCTTGTCTATGTAATTCCTAACTAGAAAACATATACTAAAAATAAAAAAAATCCTGTAGGTAACTGCCCCTCCCTTACATCAATGATCTCAGACATGCTCAGTAATGTTCAAGCAATACTTTTGTTAACCAGCATTTTCTAGGCTCTAAGTAAAGAGACAATATGTTTAAAACTAGAGATCCCTTTCACCTATAAGCCATTAAAATGTTGGTCTTCAGGAACCTATAGACTGACCCATCCTTTTTAAACCCTTTAAAATAAAAAATTTTTGTGGGTTTTTGGTATTTAGTACTGTAGTTCATTCCATCTCCACCACTGTGGAAAACTTTTGGTTAAGTTAGCATTGCTCAGTGCTACCCAAATGATTAGAAGCATGAAACAGAAACATGCAGCATTGCATGGGGTGTACAAATAAAGTCCACAAGCACCATAAAAAGCCAGGATTTTTTTAAAGTAAAAGGTAAAAATGGCAAAAGTTACCTGTGCTATTAACACAACACCTATCAGAGTTTGCCAATCTGTCTAGACCATTACAAGAAAACAGCTGATTGGGTACTATGGGTTATTAGAATAGGAAGTATATGCCCATATGCCCACTATAAAAACCCCCATAGGGAATCATCCATTTAGGCTGGTTCACCTATTTCTATGAGAGAAATGTAAAACCTGGACAGTTATGGGCCTGCCTGGAGTTTAGCAAAGCAACTGACAGATGCAGGGGAGTCTGAAATAGCACTAAGCACTTACAGGGGAGATCCCCTAAGCTCTGATTTTAGATGCTGCCTAGGTTTTCATTTCACTGCTATCCACTCCTGTGTTAAGCGGGTACACACAATAATAATAAGTTTGAAAGATGACAGACAGGATCTCTCATTTTTCAAAGATCAGCCCGAGCGTTCTCCCCGGGACTGTGCATTTCCCTTGACCGCAGCTGACTCCCCTATAGGGAGACTACCGTGGCCAAGGGAAATTTTAGGTCTTTCCCGAATAACGTGAGGCCGGAGGGAATGTTGTCAGCGACGTGCTTGTTCGGGAAAGACGCTACACACACTGCCAATAAAGCCGACAGTTGGATCCGACAGTTCTGGGGGTTTATCATTAATGTGTGTACCTAGCTTAAGTTGCAGCATCTATCATGGGAGCTAACAGCACCTCCCCTAATCTCTCTCCCCATATACGTAAACATCTATTAGAAGGTGTTGGCAAAGGTGGGTGCATAACATGTTATAATGTGAACACAAACATTCTCCTTACACTGGCACTAGAAGGACTCTACCACCATCTGCAAAACTGACTTGCTATAAGGAAATATGTTTCCTTGTATTAATCTTGGGTTGATACCCTTTTTTTGTAGGGTATGTCCATCTTTACGACAAAAAAACCCTAAAAAAACGGTGGTCAATTATCTGCCTGCAACCACAATTGCTACTTTTACCAGTTTATTACATGCATTTGTAATCAGATATTTATATAACTCTGTCTGCTCAATGAGATTTTTATAAGCTTGAGCATGTGCAGAGCAGGCAGCAGGGGAAACCACAAGTCAGTCATGGCTGTGATATCAACAGTTACAGCCTTGAATGACTTTAAGGAGGGAGGCAATAATAATACTTCCATATCTGGTTAATAACTCTAATATGTGAGAATATATAGTTGGGGAAGGAAACACATACGTGACAGTGTTTTGTTTTAAGGGTGGACATGCCCTTTAAAACCCACCATAACTTTTAATACTAGGGGAATTAGCATCCTGGGTGTTTGGGACACCAATATAGAGGACCCAGATCGTGTCTGTCCTGGCCAAACAGGATCTATTGGGGGTATGCAACTCAGTACTTTAAACTCATGCTGTATGGCTACACTAAAATAGGCGCAGTAGCAGATATATGAATGATTTAATGAAATAGTGATCAGCCTTTCAGCATGCAGATTGTATGTGCAGTGTTCCATCCAAGCTGTGATGGAATGTAAGCAATGTGGCGTGTACTGATTAGCAAACAAAATGTAATTTTGCATGCGCACTAATAATTTACACATGTGCACACAACCGATATTAAATTAGAGGGAACATTGAGTGTTCAGTTTTAGAGGGAAGGGCTGGCAAACCTACTTTATCTTACACTACATCTACTCCATAGATATTACACCAAAGGCTACATACCTCAATATTTAGTTATGGCTTTATTCGTGCCTTAAGCGCTTATATAAGGAGTTATTCTGTCCAGTGACTAATAACCAGTGGGTCTACCTTGAGCATGTGCAAAAAAAAATTTTGCTGTGTGCCCAGTGGATTATGTGCTGCGGCCGCGGGCATCAGGATGTAAATAACTCTCTATAGAAGTACTTTAGGGACTGTGAGTATTACAGTTTCAGGATTTGGTGGCGCGTACAGTTATCAGATTCAGAAATTGGGCATTAACTTTAAAGTGCCTGTTTGTATCGTAACTATATTGTCTACCACAGAGTAAGGACTGGCTAACACAGGTCGGTAATTCCTATCAATTCAATGCTCCATCATGTTCGACAGACTGCCTGGTGATATTTAACAGTCTATTACACAGAAGGGGATCTGACAGGCCAAAAACTTCCCATCTGCAGACCCATTATCTTGGTTAGATTTGAAGCTGAAATCTACCCAACATAGATGGTGCAAGGTGGGGTGAACTTTCAGAATCATGCAGCCATTGAGCATATATGTCCAGCTTAAAGCTATACAGATATTAGATTATTTTAGATTATTCTAATAACCAATTCAATGCTGATGTAATGTGTGTACAGCTGTCATCACACATGTGAGCCATCTGGTGGGATCACTCAGTGATGTCATGTAGCGATCCTGGCCTGTTTTTTCAGACATCTTTAGATAATTGTTCCAAAGACAATTATCTGTGCACAAACACCTAATGTAAAGGAAGAATGTCAGTGTTCACATTAATAACATCCATCTAGCCTTCCCCTTAAACAGCTAACCACATACTACATACAGGCTAACAGTAATTGCTGGACCTGACTTGCCTCCACTGTTGGGGTTCAGAGGATAAATACAACTTCAGGGATTTATCAAAGCTGAGAGGGAAACACACAAAACACAAACAGAAAGTCAATGCACTAATTCACAGCAGGAAAATTAGAACTTCAGTGACGTTTTTCTTACAATTGTTCAACCTAATTATGAGCATCAAGCAATCAACATCTTTCCAATTGGGCAAGGCACTGAAAGCAATGAGCATCTAGCATTGTAAGCTGGATAAGAAAAAATCCTTAAAGGGCATGTCCACACTTAAAACAAAAAACTGGTAATTGTTAGGGCTATTTTTACCAGTTTATTATATGAATTTGTAACCAGATATTTAATTCAAATGCTCTTGCTTTTGGCAAAGGTTTCCGCTGCCTCCCTCTGCTCATTGAGCTTTTATAAGCTTGAGCATGGGCAGTTGAGACAGAAGGTGAAACGGCCATCAATCATGGCTGTGATGCAGTTGCACTAGATTGACTGCATGGAGGGAGGGGTCAGTTTACTTTGCAAGAATGGAAACAATAATTATCCTTAAATATCTGGTTAGCATGCAGGTAATAAAGTGCAAATATATCAGTTGGGGGCAGGTAAATGACAATTGACCAGTTTTTTTTTTATTTTTAAGGGTGGGCATGCCTTTTAAGATTAGGTGAAAAAGGGTCAGTGTCCTTCATGTAGAGTAGAGTTACCTCCTTTCCCTTTTAAGACTTGTATAACCAGCATGCTATTCATACCTCCCAACGTTTCTAGCAGGGGTGGCTTAAGCATGCAGTGCCATGGACAACCCAGCAGCCTCCATTAACTGCTTGGCCATGCCCACAGACTGCTAAGCAGCCACCCCCATACTGCCCTGCTCCCTGATGGAGAAAGAATGTCTGTTTTCAGCAACTGGACAGAATGGGTCGGCCCATTTTGAAACTAGAACGGTTCGGGGCATATCAAAGGCGGGTCACAATTGCCATTTGAAACATAATGCAGGTTCCATCAGTTTCAATATGGCTGCATTTAATTAACCGCCTTCAACATGTAAATTCATGTCCAGAGGAAAAGTGGAAACCCTAATGTAGAGTGAGGTTGGTCAGAGAACTAGAAATCAATCTTATAAAACATTTAGCAGTCATCAAAGAAACAAATGAGGGTCATTGGTTTTTCAACCAAGAGAGTTGCAACAGAGTCTCTGCAATCCTGCCTCCAAGCAAGTTAAGGTTAAACTATGGTCTCCAAACAAGTTAGGGTTAACTATGGTCTCCAAACAAGTTATTGTTAAACTATGGTCTCCAAACAAGTTGGGGTTAAACTATGGTCTCCAAACAAGTTAAGGTTAAACTATGGTCTCCGAACAAGTTAGGGTTAAACTATGGTCTCCAAACAAGTTAAGGTTAAACTATGGTCTCCAAACAAGTTAAGGTTAAACTATGGTCTCCGAACAAGTTATGGTTAAACTATGGTCTCCAACAAGTTATGGATTAAACTAGGTCTCCAAACAAGTTATGGTTAAACTATGGTTCAAAAAGTATGGTTAAACTATGGTCTCCAAACAAGTTAAGGTTAAACTATGGTCTCCGAACAAGTTAGGTTTAAACTATGGTCTCCAAACAAGTTAGGGTAAACTATGGTCTTCCGAACAAGTTAGGTTAAACTATGGTCTCCAAACAAGTTAAAGTTAAACTATGGTCACCGAACAAGTTAGGTAAACTATGGTCTCCAAACAAGTTAGGGTTAAACTATGGTCTCCGAACAAGTTAAGGTAAACTATGGTCTCCAAACAAGTGTAAGGAAACAATGGTCTCCAAGCAAGTTAGGATTAAACTATTGTCTCCGAACAAGTTATGGTTAAACTATTGTCTCCAAACAAGTTAAGGTTAAACAATGGTCTCCGAACAATTTATGGTTAAACTATAGTCTCCAAACAAGTTAAGGTTAAACTATGGTCTCCGAACAAGTATGGGTAAACTATGGTCTCCAAACAAGTTAAGGTAAACTATGGTCTCCAAACAAGTTAAGGTTAAAGTATGGTTCTCCGAACAAGTTATGGTTAAACTATGGTTCTCCGAACAAGTTAGGGTTAAACTATGGTCTCCAAACAAGTTAAGGTTAAACTATGGTCTCCAAACAAGTTATGGTTAAACTATGGTTTCCGAACAAGTTAGGGTTAAACTATGGTCTCCAAACAAGTTATGGTTAAACTATGGTCTCCGAACAGTTAGGTTAAACTATGGTCTCCAAACAGTTATGTTAAACTATGGTCCCAAACAAGTTAGGGTTAAACTATGGTCTCCAAACAAGTTATGGTTAAACTATAGCTCCAAACAATTTAGTGTAAACCCATGGTCTCCAAATAAGTTAGGTTAAACATGGTCTTCAAACAATTTAGGCTTAAACTATGGTTTCAAACAAGTTAGGGTTAAACTATGGTCTTCAAACAAGTTAGGCTAAACTATGGTCTTCAAAAAAGTTAGGGTTAAACTATGGTCTTCAAAAAGTTAGGATTAATCTATGGTCTCTGAACAAGTTAGGGTTAAATATGGTCTTCAAAAAAGTTAGGATTAAACTATGGTTCCCAACAAGTTATGGTTAACTATAGTCTCCAAACAATTTAGTGTAAACCCAGGTCTCCAAACAAGTTAGGGTTAAACGATGGTCTTCAAACAATTTAGGCTTAAACTATGGTCTTCAAACAAGTTAGGATTAAACTATGGTCTTCAAACAAGTTAGGATTAATCTATGGTCTCTGAACAAGTTAGGGTAAACTATGGTCTTCAAACAAGTTATGGTTAAACTATGGTCTCCGGACAAGTTAAGGTTAAACTACGGTCTCCAAACAAGTTGTGGTTAAACTATGGTCTCCGAACAAGTTAGGCTTTAACTATGGTCTCCAAACAAGTTATGGTTAAACTATAGTCTCCAAACAAGTTAGTGAAAAACCATGGTGTCCAAATAAGTTAGGGTTAAACTATGGTCTTCAAACAATATAGAGTTAAAACTATGGGCTTCAAACAAGTTAGGGTTACTATGGTCTTCAAACAAGTTGGATTAATCTATGGTCTCTGAACAAGTTAGGGTTAAACTATGGTCTTTATTTAAACAAGTTAGGGTTAAACTATGGTCTATAAACAAGTTAGGGTTAAACTATGGTCTTCAAAAAATTTAGGGTTAAATATGGTCTCCAAACAAGTTAGGGTTAAACTACATTCTCTGAACAAGTTTGGGTTAAACTATGGTCTCCACACAA
>JAACNH010002398.1:0-40576 GCA_019447015.1 Hymenochirus boettgeri
TATACCATGTGGTTCCTTAGAATAAAAACTATACCAGTGGTCCTTAGAATAAAACTATACATGTGGTTCCTTAGAATAAAAACTATACTGTGGTTCCTTACAATAAAACTATACTATGTTGTTCCTTAGAATAAAACATTACCATGTGGTTTCCTCATAGACTTCGGTGTCCCTATTTTCAAATTACCCAATTTCTATTAATTGAGGGATCTCATGCATTTACCTCTCTCCGTTTTAGAACACCAGGGATTGGGTCCGGCATGATTGCCTGATAAAAACACCTCTGCCGTACTGCTGTTTGCATCTATAGTTATAACTAAAAAGACCCATTTCCCCCGTGTTTTGAATATATTTTTCATTTTTCAATGCATTTCAACATTCAGTATTAATTTTCTTTATGTAAAAATAGTCTCAGCTGATACTGGGAACAGTTATACTCGAGTATATTACAGTAATATCTTAGGAACTATCATAGGGTTTTTTGTGGGGTGGAGAAGCGGGTAAGCTGTGATTTTGATCTGGGATGGACATGTCCTGTAAGGACAATGTACTTGTTATTACAGATGGACTTTAATAATGCGTATGATTTTGAGCAAAAAAGAGCAGTATTTTCCATTCTAATGACCTTAACCTTTCTATTCCGCATTTTGTCGTGTATAAATAAAAAGCAACCGAATACTGACTTCCTGTTTGCAGGACCCCCGATAGAGACCAGTATGGTCTTGCCCTTGACCAGTGCCTGGGTTAATTCAGTGCCTCAGTAGAGATCTGAGCATGTTAACCCATCCAACAGCCAATCAGTAGAAAGGGCTGTTAGGAACATTCCATGTTAGTTTGCATTCTGTGAAGAAAAAGGGCCGTTACAAACTAAAAGTCAGTCACTAATGTCAACAGCAGACAGTATTATATTTTTTATATATATATTAGTTATGAGGAATATGTAAAATTAATTAGGGTATGCATAAAAAACACTAAGGAATTGATTCACTGAAACTTCCCGTGGAGTAGTAGTGCTTGTCCCTGTCTTCACCATCGATAGGGTGTCACGTAGTCAATAGCCATCTCCTTAAGTTGGTTAAGAGTGTGAGCCATCGATTGTTTGAAGTAGAACTGTGACTTATTCTGTGTGCGTTGGTGTGTATTTCCAAGAGCCATCTAATAGCTTTCAATGGTTGGCCCATCCTGTACCGTATGTTAGTGGACGTCTTGCCAACATACTGTAGTATAGGCCACAGGACAGTAATAATGTAAACTACAAAATTGCTCAGACAGATAGTCTGTATTTGAGTTCTTATGCGATTACCCCTATGTGGATGAGGGAAAATCGACTCCTGTCAATATGTACCTGCGGTTCTGACAACCTGTGCCAACTGTAACATCTGTTTTCCCAGTATGCTTCTAGATTCGTCACAATGACATGTTGGACCCGGATTATTGATTTCCTTGATTACTCATAGCTTGAAAATGGCAAATTCAGGACTATTGTATTACCGTAATACGTCCTGCATGCCCAGAGTACATCAAGGTCCATACGAGGGGGGGGGGGGATGATGATTAACCCAATCCAGTGATCAGGTAAGGAATCTTAGCTAAATTTCTCTCTGGTAGTGAAGTCATTAAAATAGTGTGATAAAAAATTGGATGAACATACTAGCCAGGGATAACCAATTTACCCTCAACATATTCAGACATTTTCGCAAACGGAGGGGACTGTATCTTAGAAACTACTGGTGTGCAACCACATATATTAACAGAGCCCAGAAATACCAAAAAACTGGATCCCAGCAAAAAAAACTCAGATGTTACAGTTGCACAGGTGTCAGACCTGCAGGGACATTTCGACCATGAGTCGATTTTCCTCATCCACAAGGGGTATCGCATAAGATCAAATTACAAGACTATCAAATACAGACTTTAATGACTTTCACTACCAGGAGAGAACTTTAGGCTTAGAGGATTCTTATTCTGATCAGGATTGTTTATAATCAATCAATCCCCCCCCCCCTCGTTTTAAGGGACCTGGGAATGGTAACTCTGGGGCATGCAGTTTATAGTATTACGGTATACAGAGTAGTCCGAATTTGCCATTTTCAAGCATAATGAGTAAAATCAAGGAAATCCAATAGATCGGGTACATTCTTGGACGTAATCTTAGAAAGCATTACTGGCGCAACAGATGTTAAAGTTGCACGGTTTCAGACGGCAGGTCATATTGAAGGAGTCGATTTCCTCATCAACATAGGGGTAACGCATATAAGAATCAAATACAGACTATATTGTCTGAGCAATTTTGTAGTTTACATATTACTGTCCGTGTGGCCTATACTACAGTATGTTGGCGGCAAAGACGTCCACTAAAATACGGGAAAGGATGGCCAAACCATATGAAAGCTATTAGGAGGCTCTTGAAAATAGCACCCGGCAGCACAGAAAAGTCCCAGTCTAACTACAAACAAATCGATGGCAAAACACTCTTTAACCAGCTTAAGGTGGATGGATTATTGGATACGTGAAACTATCGATGGTTGAAGACAGGGACAGAGCAATACTCCAGTGGAAGGTTCATGGATTAGGCGGTTTTAAATACGTGTCACCCCAGGGGTTAACGAAACCTGTTCCCTCTCATGTAAATAAGTTTGCTCCATCTGATTGACCTGATATTCGATCTATGAAGATAAATTAAATTGATATCCTCATGAAAAATTTGAAGATGGTCGTCTACTGTATATTTGTACTAGTAATCTTATAGTCATTTATGGACACTTTTAAATATTATATTGTTTTTTAAATATATTCTTATATATTGTTATTTTATTGAAATTGGTCACCAACACCATGTATTAACCATTTAATTTTCACCTGTTTTATTTCATTTTACAGCATTGCACTTACGAAGGCCTTCTCCTATTCCATATGGCTCATAGTAGCTAACAGCTGCATACATGGACTGTTGCAAGTAATGGACTTTAATTTGAACTGGATTGTTCCTTCTTGTTCTCAGTGAATAAGGGGGGGGAGGGTGTTTTGTATGCAGTCGGAGGCGGTGGGTGGTGGGTATTGACGTCACAGTGGGCGGAGTAGATCAGTGAGTACACGAATACTTAATTGATTTGTTTGTTGTGACATTGTCTTGAGAACGTTTTGTCGCTCCTACACAACATATATAATATATTATAATATTTCTTATCTATCTCTCTAGATTATATATATATATTATATGTGATATATATTGTGTGTTTTATACACTGGATGATAAAAAAGGTTACTTTTATATCGCTAAGGTGAGTAGGTTTGAAAAATATATAAATTTTGGGGGTTAATTCTGGAAAACAGACTGCTTATACATTTTTTGTCACAGGCCTTAGGGGAATTTCGCAGACTTTGGGTTAGATTTGGCCATGTCTTTGCATACACCTATGCATGTGGCTTGCTATTTGATTTGATTTAAGATTAGAACAGTGGTAAATGTTCTAACTCAGTTAAGTATAGTGTAATTAGTCTAGTGTATAGTATAGATAGTATGAATTTGAGGTTGAATAAAACAATAGTTATCTGTCCTAACCTACTCACATTGATCCAGAAGAAGGCCAAAAAAAACAAAAAAAAACACAGAATAAAGGGAGGGGGAAAATTCCTTCTTTAAGAGGGTATCTCCACTAAATAATAAACAGGGAAATTCAATAAAAGTTCTATCGTAAAATGGTGCTAATTTTGCCCCAACCAATCAGTTGTTAGTTTCAATGTTAAATAAGATCTGATGGTTGGGGCAAATGAGCACTATTCACGATAAGAACTTTTGATTCAATCTCCCTGAAAGTTTGTCCATTTGTTTTAATGAAGAGGGGAGGTAAAGGAGCTGTGCTTACCACCTGGTTCTTCAACAAGGTTAGCGTAGATCATGCAGACCTTTGTTACCCCGGTTACTTTGTAGTAGCCGGCAGCTGCTTCTGTGATTAGCTGCTCGTCCCAACCCTCTCTGCTGCTTCTGGCTAGCAGAGAGCTGGGAAAAGAGCACCGGGAGATAGAAGGATTGTAAGGATCTTTCTGGGCTGTCTTGCCAAAATAATCAGTGGTGGGGGTGGAATAGGTGACCTACACATAGTAAAAAAAAATTTAATGTAGGGGTGGGATAACCTTTAAAGACCCAATGCCAATCAGTGCCCTACAAGGTAGCCCAAACTCAAATCAACCACTTTAAAAATTTGGAAATAATGCAAGTTGTCTTTAAAAATAAGGGTTAAAACCCAACCTAAATCGAATGAACTCGGGGTAACATGAGGGTTTAACATGGGGGTTTTAGGGAATATTGAATCCCCCGGAAATGTGTAGTCAGGCCTCATTTAAACTCTTGTTAAACTGTTTTATTTTTTTGTCTGGCTCTGGATGATAATTTATTTCCGGGTAATTCTATTACAGTCTCTTAATTAATTATTGTTAAATGTGTAATATAAAGTATAGTGCAAGATTCTACGTGTTTCACACCCTCTTTGCAATCTGACCGTGGGGACAACTCATGCCTTAATGATTTATATTAAATTTTAAAAAAGCTTTGACCTGTTGTGTTCTCTATGAATCAGCAAATTCAATAGTGTGGCTCCAAGTAAACTTTTCTTGTGTTCATTTTAGAACTTGAATATAATAGAACATTTTGGCCAGAAACATACACAGAATAGTCCAGCATAGAGGTTCATATGCGCAAATATCTCAAACCCACAGTGTTTTTTCCCCTTTGGTGCCAGATAGGTGGGATCATTTGTGATCCAAAAACTTGCAGAAGACCAGCATGGCTGAAAGTGATGTGGTTACTGGCCTCATTAAAACTGTCCGGGGTAAGGTCCGAGCTAAAAAATGCTTAAAACAAACTAAACAGATGCAAGAAAAGCCCCAATAACCAATAACGAGTAAAAGGCAATAGCTGATCCCCATTGCACTGAATGATGATTGTTCAGGGTATAAGTGTGAATGTCCATATCCTGAAAGGGAGGAAGAAAAGGGCCAACCAAGTAATACAGATATTATTGAATGATGACAGATCAAGACTACAGAATTGGACAGTTGGACTCCCAACCATTGTCTCCATGAGTTCCAGCTGGTGGCTTTGAATGCAATGTAAACCATGATAGTCTTGGCCAAGGAGGAGAACGGACAGCTATGGAGAGGTGATTCCAAAAAGTGATTAGACGTAACATTGCAGGTTTATCCACAGGGCGACAAGGAACAGAAAACACACTAAGGAAGTCAGCTTGATGGAGACAAGGATGGAGGAAGGAGGAAGTGGGTTCCTGTTTATTGGCTCTCACAATGGGGGTTTCTGTTTCATAAATGAAAACTGCAAATATTTAACAATGTTAATAGGGAAAAATAACACTGCGATACATGTGAAACACACAAGGAGAATGTGTCTGTATATAAGAGAAATTTTTCTGTTTTCAGCATACAATGGCTTTTCTTTTGCATGGGCCATTCCATTTCGGACACATAAGCATTTTTCGGCTACTGTCAAGATACAGTTACAAAGTAAAGACACCTGCTTCTCTGAAAGGAGACCTTCATGTACTTCACATTTTTTAAATGAAAATTAATTACAGTGCAAACTGCACTTTCATTTCAGTAATAACAATGTCTTATCCTTTTGTAAGTCTTTTATGTGTATTGCTTTCTTTTATTGTTTTTTAAAAAATCTCTTTTATTTTGTTCTCAAAACCTACATATTGTCACTTTATATATACATTTTTGTAGAGAAGAATATCATTTTACATATATTATGAGGGCACGTGAGAAAAAAACTTTTGTGACAACCTGGTGAACTAGGGCACCTAGAGGCATAATAAAAGGGCCGAAAATACCACCCTAAAATTCGCAGCTGCGAAAAAATACCAATTTCGCCATCGAATGGCAAGTGCATCGCGTGTGTGAAAAGTATTCCACGGCAATGTGCGGCAGTGATTTGAGCTTCTTCGTGGTAATACGGACGCTGAGGGTAAGAGGCGAGGAGGGGGGGGGGTGGGTGAGTGGAGGGGGGAAGGGGGGGAAGAGAGGGGAGGAGGGGAGAAGGGGGAGGGAGGGAGAGAGGGAGGGAGAGGGGGGGGGAGAGGGGGAGGGGGGGGATGAGAGGGGAGGGAGGAGGAGAGGGGGGGGAGGAGGGAGGGAGGAAGGAGGAAGGGGGAAAGCAGTGGGGGATGCATCCACAGCGAGTCAGGTATACGGCCAACCCTTGTCTCGTCCCCGTGGCGGACGACACTGCAACCCACTGCCATCATACTGCGAGGACTCTTGAGCTCCACAGAGGTTTGCAGCTCTCAAGATAGGTTTGCAGAAAAATCATAATCTGTTTTTGATTGTCAATTTTCAATACGTGGTATTGCATTGTTTACAGTACCAATCATATTTCTGAAATTCAATTTCTGAATTTCGAGTAAAAGTTTGGAAGTTTGGAAACTAACCCATTTAAATAATGGCAGATAACAATTCAAAAAGTTTGGATGCCATACAGGTAAAATAAACAACAATGGTACTTACTGAAATGGCTGTGGCACGGGGAAATGGTCGGAGAACTTTGCTATCACCAAAACCTGTTTTAACAATTCTTACTTCATGATCGGGCATGTCGGGTTTCCGCATGAACATCGAGTGATACAGAACAATACTTTCGAGAGTTACCGAAATTGACCCACTACATTTGAGGGTTAAAATGCTACATTCGAGGGTTACCGAAATCAATCATTAGTTCAAGAGTTACCGAATTCAAACGATACATTCGAGGTTATGGAAAACGAACATTACATTTGAGGTTTACCGACGATACATGTCGAGGGTTAGCGAACGGTCCATCAAATTGATAATTATCAAATTATTATATAATAATTATAGTCTATTAGTTCTGTTGTTGAACTATAGTATACTTGGACAGGCTCTGTTTTTTTTATAGGCAACAAGATCATAATGACACCAAAACGTTTCTGTGACTTTCACAAATAGTGCACAGAAAGGCAGATGGAAATGTTAACATTGTCGTGATAGGACACAACTGCCTTAACACCAATAATACACATACTATTGCAAAAGGTCACAGAAAGGAGGTTTTTGTAATTACCTGATCCATGTGTGTACTTAGAAGAGCTTTCCAGTCTATTTCACATTGCATTTCTAGAAATCAGTACAAGTGCCGGCTCTTTAAGGAAATTATGTAAAACGTTTAGTCCATATTAAGGATTATCTGTTCATCTGCCAGCGTTTGCCGGTGGTAAAAGAGGGTGGAAATTGTACAGGTATTTATTAGTGATTGGGTGGACCAGTTGTGCCTGAGTTGTTCTTCTGTGTTTATGCAGGGGGAGTTGGAGGAATCGTCATTCATGAGGAGAAATCTTGGCTTAATAAAGGTGAAAGAAGGTGGGGATAAATTTTATAGAAATATATTAATGGCCATTACAATAATCTCTCTGATGCATTGTTCACTAATAGATCATATCAGAGGAACGTGGACATCTTTAAGGTGGAATGGAAGAAAAAAAAGTTATCTTCAGGTTTTTACAGTGAAATGGTGTGAAACTGTGAACTGCTTCCAGCAGATGTGGTAATGGCAAAGTCATTGAATAGTTTTTCAAAAGTGGTAGATAAGTTTCTAGAACTAAAAAATATTGAGTATTTAATACAATGATATGTAGTTCTGGTTGGTATCAAAAAAGCATAAGGAAGCAAACAGTCCCCTCACCACCATAGTCCCCAAATAAATGGCACTAACACATACAGGTCTTAAATATACAAAAACTTATTTTTTTTTACCCAGTAATGTATTGTACATATACTGTTGTAGTTCTGGGTGGTACGGGGAGGATACTAGATAATATGAGAATTACTGGTTATTAAGACATAACTGTAGTTCTGGTTGGTACGGGGATACTATAAATATTGAGAATTACGTATAATACATATACTTTAGTTCTGGTTGTAGAGGGAGGATACTATATAAATCGAAGATTACGGGTTTAATACATATACTGTGTTTCTGGTGGTACAGGGATACTATATAATATTGAGAATTATGGTATTAAACAATATACTGTAGTCTGGTTTGGGTACACCGGGATACTATAAATATTGAGGATTTACTGTATTAATACATATTACTGTAGTTCAGGTTGTACAAGGATACTTATAATATTGGCGAATTACTGGTATTAATACATTATACTGTAGTTTTGGTTGTACAGGAATTACTATACAATATAGAGAATTATGGTATTAATGGTATTATACATATAACTATGTTCTGGTGGTATGGGGATAATATATAATGAGAGTATACTGGTTTAATCCATATACTGTAGTTTGGTTGTACAGGGATACTATTATAATATGAGAATTATGGTATTATACATATACTGTAATTCTGGTTGGTAACAGGGACTAATAATTATTGAGAATTATGGTTAATACATATAATGTAGTTCTTGGTGCGTACAGGGATACTATATAATATTGAGGAATCTGGTATTAATACATATACTGTAGTTCTGGTTGGTACAGGGGACACTAGATAATGTTAAAGAAATATTGGTATTAATACATATACGTAGTTGTGGTTGGGACAAGGATACATATAATATTGAGAATTACTGGGTATTAATACATACTGAGTTTTGGTTGGTACAGGAATACTAACCATATTGAGAATACTGTATTAAGTGGTATAATACATATAACTATAGTTCGGGTTGGTATGGGGATACATATAATGGGAGATTATGGATTAAACATTATACGAGTTTCGGTTAGTACAGGAGATACTATATAATATTGAGAATTACTGGTATTAATACATATACTGTATTCTGGGTTGTACAGGGATACTAGTATAATATTGAGAATTACTGGTATTATACATATAATGTTAGTTTGGTTGGACAGGGATACTATATAATATTGAGAATTACTGGTATAATACATATACTGTAGTTGCGGTTGGTACAGGGACACTATATAAGTTAAGAAATATGGTATTAATATATACTGTAGTTCTGGTTGGGTTACAGGATACTATATAATATGTTGAGAATTACGGTATTAATACCATATACTGTAGTTCGGTTGGTACCGGATACTATATAATATTGAGAAATTTACTGGTATTAATACAGTACTGTAGTTCTGGTGGTGCAGGGATACTTAAATATGTGAGAATTACTGGATAATACATGTACTGTAGTTGGTTGGTACAGGGATATCTATATTAATATGAGAATTACTGGATTAGAATACATATCTGTAGTTCTGGTTGGTGCAGGGATACTAATAATATTGAGAAATTACATGGTTTAATACATATGACTGTAGTTCTGGTTGGTACGGGATACTTTCAGAATGCCATACGAAGTCAGAGGAAGGAATTTCCCCCCATTTTAGCTGGGTCTTTTTTCCTTCCTCTAGATAACGTAGGTTGGTTAAAATGGAGGGTGAAAGGTCACACTTGTTCAAATTCTTTCATTATATACAGTGGTGTTGGAAATCTGCCCCATCGACACATAAGACACAATCATAGCAGCACGCCTTGGCTTTTATCTTGGTTTGCCTTCCATAGCTGGGGAGAAAGTCTCTGAACACTGAGATCTTGGGATCTAAACAAGCAGAGCAAATAAAAATAGACATTTTATTTTCACTTAAAAATATATTAAAAGTGACCATGTAGTTTCAAGAGTAAGTAGAGTGATAGTGTGGGATGTCATACAGATCACATGTATAGAGATAGGCAGCCATTTATCAGTTGAAAACAAACTACGCAATAAAGGACAGAACCCAAAATCATTTAGAATATTATGTATTGGTAACCTCTGGTATCAGCCCATTAGTTGTGGTAAAAACAATTTATAAAAACATTTCAGGTTATGGTGAACTTATGATGCCACTGACTGCTTTCGCTAGTGTTTCCAAGTACTAATTATAGTCTTGTGACAAGCCATGGTCCAATGATAATAAAGCCTAATGGTATAGAGCAGGGGTGTTAACTCTTTCACATGTTCAAAAACTACAACCCCCAGCAGTACTCTGATCGCGGTGATTCAAAGTTTCTTTTAATGTCCTGTAGCTAAGCAGGGTCCAGATTAAACAGGCCTAATGTTATAGAGCAGGAGTGTTAAATCCTTTAAGTTTCAAAAACTACAACCCCAGCATCTCTGATCGCAGTGTAAGTTTCTTCTTAAGTCTGTAGCTATGCATGGGTCCAGGTTCAATACAGCCTAATGTTATAGAGAGAGGGTATGAAATGTGACTTCACAACTACAAATCCAGCATTCTCTGTTTGCATTAAGTTTCTCTTAATTCCTTCAGCTAATGCATGTGTCTAGAATGCAATTACAGCCTAATGATATTATAAGAGATCCAATTTGCAAATTTATAGTTGCACTTACAGAACAACATCGTACAGAGCTGCAGGTGGAGAATATGAAGTGAATTGTTCCTAGCCACAGCTCTGTGCGATGCATTCTCAGTATGTTACCTTATTTAAAGGGGAATGTTAATGCAATCATGTGGCCAGATCAGTGGAAACATGTAAGGAACACCTTAATACATATTTAGCCTGGGCTAAGTTATGATTAAGTCGTGTTCAATTGTAATCCCTTTGCAAAAAGTACAAACCCTGTAATTACCCTTTATAAAATGATGCCCTACTATTAGACCTATAGACTGGAACCAAGATTGGAGGGTATAAGGAGTATGTTTTTTTTTATCCAAACCTTTCCACAGTAGCCCTCCAGTGCATCTGTATTTAGAGTATATGTACTTGCAGTCTGCACTTGTTGTTCTTTAAGGAACTCGGCCCACCTGGTTGGCCACCAATATTTGTGCGTTCACTTCGTGTGCTGCTATCCGTTACCTGAGCGCATGCGATCACCAATTTTGCATAACAGCATGCAATATTGTGGAATTGAAATGGTTAAGGTATAGTCCATATGCACCCTGGTTACTTGGTGCAGGACAATGACAATATTGTGGAAATCGCATTGTGCGCCAACGCGTACTATCATGCTGGAAATGTGACACGCAAATCAGGCTTGTTAATACACATTAAGGTGTAGACTCACCCTAAGAGAGTGTAGTTAATGCAGCTGAAGGGCAGCTAGCATCTTATGCACACTGCAAAAATGGGTTTGGGATTTTAATTTTATAATAAAAATATTCATACATCCGGGGTGAAGAGGTTGCGTGTAAGATCACATGTGTGCGAAAATGCGATGAAGTCAAATAATCTACGGTAAGTAGAAACAGCGCCTAAGTTTCTGGAAGTAGTATAAAACTAAAGTGAGCTAACGGAAAGTAAAAGGAAGGCATGGAGTGGCAATTTCAAATACTAAGACGCTCAGGCACATACTTCTTAACTTTGATGCTGGGGCGTATATTCTCTTTCAAATAGGTACCACATGGACAAACACATTGACGGAACAAGTTACTCACCCCTCTTTGGAAAAGTTTAAAAAGTTGTAAATCCCAAGATTTAAGGGGTAGTTTAAAAGGCATGTACACGAGTAATTTTGTTCAGTTCACTTTTAATATCTCTTCGTTTAAAGTTGTTTTTCCTATATTGATTTCCTATTTTGTGTGCCTCAATGAATCAGCAAAATGATTGCAGTTTGGCTGTCAATGTGCCCTAATCTACAAAAAGATTGCTTTCAGATTGCCACAACCTACAACCTTCTCACAGATTGCGTTTCGCCTATAAATGGTCTTGCAATTGCATTTTGCCGCATTATTGTACCAACTGAAGGTAAATGACATCTTCAGAGCAGATCAATTGGCATCTACATTTTTGTAACTATCCATCCCATGTACAGGGGGCACTTTTGGCAATAATACATCCCAGAATCTAGGGGGATGAGACTCCTCCTTTATGAGATGAAAATAATACTGGGAAATACCCTAAAATTCTAGTATTCACAAATGGACTTTAAAGGGTAATGTGGGTCTCGAATTTCTTTAAAACTAGTAAGGATTTATTAAAAAAGCCTTCTATTGTACCTTCAAAATAACAAACCTAGTAACACTCTAGATAAATATCTGGAGCCTATGATAAATTTATGGGGGTAAATGTTCAAACTTCCTGCTCCAGTAGTTGCCTGGAAAGGTTAGCAATATTACTTCCGTGCTTGAACTGTTTTCAGCCATGTGACCAGCTTGTAGTCATGTGACCAGCATCTGCCATGAATTAATAGGCTCCCTGCAAACTGTCCAATTTTTTCCCCCAGGTACTTTATGATTTCCTAGCATTAAGTCTTATTGAGCATGCTTCTCCTCAGGGCAGTGGGCGGGTAGAGATCAGGTTGATGTCACAAATTATGAAGCCAGGAAGTTGACCATTACCCCAATATTAATTTATTCCTAGGCTCAGCCAAAGATGTGATTGTCGGCCTTTTAAAAGATATTGCAGGCTTCATTGTAACCCTAACTAGTTGCTCTTTAAGTAAATACTTTGAAAGGTGAGTGAGTGACAAAATGGTGTCATGTTGGAACAGCTTTAATATTACTATACATCATTATAAGATTCATTTCTGTATGTAATATAAATAGAATAAATACTTTTATAAATATAAAAGACCAAATGTGTATGTATCAATAAAGATTTTAATTAAGAATAACAATATGAGGTCTGCAGATAGGAGCTTTAAAAACCAAAGTTCAACAATGTAATACAAAATTTGCACTGAAATTCCAACACTAGTTTTGACCTAGAAATTTGACAGCGGAACCCAAAATCGGGTTTGGGTTGAAAGTCCATAAAATCCCTAATTTTAGTAGATAAAACATATTCTGACCTGGTTGTTGTTAGTCTTCCATCTTAAATTAACCGAAAATACTCGCAGTACTTCAGACTGTGGTGTGATTCTGCCAGTGATTCATATGTTATGTCATCTTTAGATTGAATTAGGTAGAAAACTGTCAGGAACAGAGTGTCAAATTCTCCATTTCATTAAAGTAAGTTTTATTCACCCCTTTAACTTTTTCAAAAAGTGATGTAACTGTTAAAAACAAACATCACGATCAAGACTTTATTTTGTCTACGTCAAAAAACTTGATTTATATATAATTTTTTTCAATCTTGTCAAAATCTAGTGCTCCAGAAACTAGATCTAAGACCTATGATTTCTATAGCCCAGAAAGTAAAACACAGCGCGAGTATTACGAGAGAGATTTTTCCCATGGAGAAAGTGAAATAAAAATACAATTTTATAAAAAGGAATATTATAGTTCAAGTATCTATCTACTAAAATGAATACCAAATAATAAAAACTGATATAATGGTCACGTCAGTTATTCCTTTAACAGAAACTTATTACTGAGATGCCCCCACACAAAGAATGTTGTCATCTAAAAGATCCAGATCTGATCCTAGATCTGATGTTTTTATAGAGATAGGTTCAGTGTTGGACTGAAGAGGTGAAAGAAAAACCTTTATCATAAAAAAACATATTAATCCCAAAGATTACAGGTTTACTCAGGCTCTTAATACTCCAAGGACCTCATTTACCCAGAGCCGCTATTGCTCTGGGTAATGCACCTTCCGTTTAATATGTTTATAGTTTGCCGACTGCAGGATTTTACACCAGCTATTTGCTGGCATTAAAATCTGCACTAAATCTAGCGCAAAAGTGATATGAATCGTAGAGTCGAATGCACGGTGGATTTTTGGTAACACGAGCATCCAACGCTTAATATGGAGTTAAAGTCGCACTAACCGTAGCGAACTGGGTAGCACAACTTTAACTCATTATTTGCCCAGCGAGTCTGGGTAAATGAGCCTGCAATAGTTTTTCTATTGTGTTATACACCCTAGTAATAGTGACTCTCATTGCTTTACCCGAAATTATTTTTTTAAAAGGTTCAATTTTGATTTAATCATTATAAATAGGTTAGGGGGTTGCACAATCCAACACAGTATTCTTTAAATGCTAATGTATCAATGCTACTGTTTAAAATTAATAAACAGGTAAAAAAAGCTAATTTAGGCAAAAGTTAAGTAGTAAAATCTAGAAAATGTATATGGTGATTCACTGAAGTTGGACATCTATAAAATGATGGATAGCTAACTTGGAAAACACTGCGCAAATTAGTACATGAAGGCTTGGCCAAACACAGTCTACTTTAAAAACATGGTGGCCTTATAAGGTAATGAATGTTTAGGGATCCATGAAGAAGGCAAATTAAAGAGTATATTTATTTAAATAAATGTAAATAATTCTTAGAAGTCTTATACTTGTGTCAAGGCAATTTCAAGACTTAAAACAAATAAAATTAAGTTTTTTGGATTGATATTTGAGATCGGAAAAACCCAAAACAAGGACATGAGGAACAAAATACTGTTATGTAGCCTATATTGGTTGTACAACATTCTACGAGATAAAAATTTCCAAAGTAAGTGAATACATCTTTATCTAGAGTATGATCATGGACAGGATTATTGTGCAGAGCAAAAATGTGATAGGACTGCACACTCACCAGAGGAGAGCACAACAAGAGCCCAATAAGCACATACGGGAAAGAGCATCTACTGATGAGACCATACATACAGTAAAACTGGGTGAAGCTTTTATAACAGGATATACATTAACAGCTGATAAGAATGGTACAACAAATTGCTTAAAAAAACTAAGATAAAATGAACAGAAAATTAAATTTCCAACATCATAGTACGGGCATGTCTGTGTTTTATGGCATGATCATAACATAACTTTAATGTAGTAAATTATGATGATTCCAAGTTTCGAAATGTATTCAATTTTAAAATTCATCAAAAATTTTAAAATTGAAAACTCAAAAATTCCTTTCAATTGGAAATAATACAATTTTTTAATAAAAAATACAGTTTGAAAATGACCTTAAAAAATAGAAAACAATATTACAAAATTAAAAAAAAAATCAATAATGGTTTGAATTGAATATTCGGAACTTTAATAAGTTCCGCCAAACCAGTGTCAGAATGAAACTCAAAAACTTAAATTTAACCCACTACTGGTCAAAAGTGAATTAAAAAAAAAAAAAAACTTACTTACATCCTGTGCTTATGGTTCTCCTGTTGTGTCTGCTTGTCGTTCCACCTGCATACTATATGGTAGATACCCCCTGCCCACCCCTTGCTGCCGAGTAATGCTTAAAAAAACAATCAGAACTGTACTTACAGCCTTTCGTTCCCACAGGGATCTCCATTGACGGCAGTCGCGTCTGTGATTGGCAAGCGTCTCAGCCAATCACGACGAGGCTGCTGGTCTGGATTCCTGCATGCAAGTCCCAGCAAGCAGGGAGCCAGATCAGTGTGCCGCTGGAGCAAAGGGCTGTAAGTAGAGTTCTAATCAATTTTAAAGAAATAACATGGCGGTTGGGGGTGGAGCAGGGGGGTATCTACTATTATTAAAAAATAATTTTTAGGTTGGACATGCCCTTTAATTATTACAGTATTTTAGAACACATAGAGCTATATTTGACTGTTAAAAATACCACAATGCAGTTCAAGGCCTATACGGTGTTGTGGCAAAATACCACACAGTACCTGAACTTTTACAGCTGGGTGGTATTTTATGCTGCAGCCATAAAATACAGACAATAAAAAAAAACTGTGCCATATACATCAGAATTCACATCTAACTTCAAGTTAAATCAGTAAAAAAAACTTTCTTATGTAACACAAATGGTGGTAGAACCACTGTTGACGGTACTGCACCTAGTAGAGGGAGGACAAAGAAAGTAATGTTCAAAACTGTACATTTTTCTAATGATAAAAATGTTTAAAACAAATTATCTGACCTTATCTCATATCAAATATACAAACAATCATCCAGCTCTGTCTCACTTTTGCCATATCAAAAAAAAAGATAAAGCCACCAATATGGTAGTGTAATGTGATAAAGTCACTTTCCAAACATATTTCTTTATTGTAGCCCATAAATATATTGGTATAAGATGGCACCAATGAACTTTCCATTAAAGTCCTAGAAAATTGTAAGAAACCTTACAGGGAGATTCAATAAAAGTTTCTAATCCTTAAAATGGTGCTAATTTTGCCCAACCAATCAGAACTTATGTAACATTTGAAAGTAACTCTGATGGTTGGGGCAAAATTAGCCCCATTTTAAACTATAAGAACTTTTATGAATTCCCCTAGTTTTAAACATAAATTTAACCCAGCACAATATTATAGAAACAAAAACTATCCTGTAGGAATTATTTATTCCTGTCTCTGGGATAAAGTGGAATGTGCAGCCTCTATTCCAACTTCCTTCTATATATTCCATTATAAAGGTCATTCTGACCTTAAGTTCCCAGAAACCTCAATGTTCCACAATAAATTGTGTATGTAATTAAAGTAATATGTGAAATGAGAAAGTGAACTAATCCTTTTTTACATTAATTGAAGAGCAGGAGCAAAGGAGCTATGTCTTACATCCGTTCTTCAATTAATCTAACAAGAGCCAGGAACGAAGATAGGGAACCTACCCATGAGCACGATCCACGCTGGCTGTCTCCTCTGCCATTGCTCGACTGTTTCCGGCTCTTACTTAAAGGGAAACTATAGTGCATATAGAGTTTTTTTTAAAAAAAAACATTAAAATACAAAGTACCTGAGGCAGGGAGGTAGGATTGGTGTTTTACCTCCCAGTTTTATTTCTACAAGGAGCAGCAGGACAAAGAAAAACTGCTTCTTCCAGTCTTCCTGTATGCTTCAGCACTATCTTATTATAGAATGGCCCCGGCCATAACCTCGCAGATTAAAACTGTATGCGCTGTAGCAAACAAAACAATATTGGGAGGGTGGGAATAATCAATCCTATCTCCTCGCCCAGGTGCTTTTCATTTTTAAAAAGTTAATTTTAAGTATAGTTGTCCTTAAACTATAGAGCACATTAGCGCCCCTAAGCGTCCATGCGTGCTATAATTAAGTAAAGCCAGAGAAACCGCTGGACCTTCAGAGGAGCCAGCAGTCGATCATGTAATGTGTAAATTTTATATCTTTGCTCCCGGTTCTGTTAAATTAATTGAAGAATGGGAGTTAAGACCTAACTCTCTTAACAGTGTGTAGAGAGGGGAAAGAGTAGTAATATAAAAGCAATGTCATCATAATGTTTCTGTGGATCAAGATTACTTGAAACATTGTCCCCTCTGTGAATACAAAACACTTGACTTTACCACTTTAACATGTCTATATTGTCCTATTGCTATTGGTTAAACAAAATCCAATTTACCCTAGTCTTGAATGAGTATATAGTTTATGTTTGTCTATTACTTTACAAAATTAACAGCTTTATTTACACATAAATCTAAACAAATAGTAATAAATCCATACTCATCAAATATTTGTGGGGCAAAAAGACTTTCTAAAACCAAATCATACTTACTGACTAAGAGATCACATTCTGTGTGAAGACTCATGTGCCAGAAAAGGTAATATTCATTTAGAAATTTATGTTTTTTAACATAAAAAATTCTAACGTATTAAACAACTAGAAGATTTTATTGAAAAGCTCAAGTTTTTTAGCCATTAGCACCCATAAATCTATCATTAAGTAAAATTCATTCATAACAAGCACAAAAACACAATAAACAATGACATGTTGCATAATATAGTCACACACTCTAGAATGTCTACCTTGATTTATAATTGTCTACTTTTTCATTTTATCAGAATCTGATTTAGAAATATAAGTTTTTGAAGGGCAAGGGACATAGTTTCAACAGCGTAGCTCAGACTGGCAAAGTACGATGTATTGGTAGGCATAAGACCTGTAAATAACTCTGTGCCATTAGAACGTTATGAAGTTTTATGTCATAGATTTTTCATAAAAAATATTTTTCCTTGGTCTTTTGACAAACATAAGTAATATATCATCCAGAGATCTTCAAGTAGCTTGTCTTCGGGGTATAATGCAGGATGCACACTACGTAGAAAAGGTTTTCCATTTTCTGACTATTTAAATAAATTCTGACCTTGCAGTTCTTGCAGAATCCCAAACTGCTATTAAATACATCAAAGGCAAAATCCCAAAATGTAATTATTAGGTGAAATGGTAGAAGCAACAATCAATGTCTTTGATGGAGCACGTCTTTTAGGTTGTCGAATGGCACCAGTGTATGTATTTGGGCTTCCAATAACTACAATTATACTGGAGGTGGATTTTTCAATTATTCCCTAAAATGTTTATAAAAGCCCCATTTTCATCCAAAGACTTAGCATATTATTTATATTTATTTTTATTGATGAACTCAATGCAAATCTCATCAATTGAGAAGTAGTTTGTTATTAGATGATGTTCTATATGCCATTGATTTCACTGATATTATAACGCCAACCCAGGTCCAGTTAAAATGTTTCAGTAACTTGCTTATAGCTAAATACTGTTTTTGATCATTTTGAACACATCCGAAAAAAGTAAGGGGAAGGTAATTTATCACTGAGCACAGGGTTGTAGCTCCGGAACTAATCTAGAACACAGACAGACAAGTGGGGAAGAGAAATATAAAATAAGAATATATTATTAGTATTGCATTAAAGTAAGTCACCCTTATACTTTTATAGCGAATAGTTCACTCGAAAACCCATAGTGCTAGTGGGTGGACTGGATGGGACAGATGTCTTTAGCAACCGCCAAAGACGTAGATAAACAACAGACGAACGAGACGAGACCATACCAACCATACCATACCATACCATACCATAGATACCATACATACCACCTACATACTATACCATACCATACCAGACCATTACCATACTATACTATACCATACATAACCATACCATACCATACCATACCATACCATACCATACTATACTATACCATACCATACCATACCATACCATAATATACTATACTATACTATGCATTGATTGAAGCCCGGGAGGTTAAGGAGCTGTTACTTACCTGTTCCTGGCTCCTGCTCAATATGATTGAAGAATGGGAGGTAACACATAGCTCCTAACCTCGGGCTTCAATCAATACAGTAAAGGAATAGTTACTTTTCGAGTGAACTATTCTGAGTTAATTTTTTTTTGCTTTCCTATTACTGGTGATTCCTTCAATAAATGGTTGAAATGTCAGTAAAAAAGAAAACAATACTGATCACTTGAACCCTGACTATTAAAGCTTGGTTTGAGCTAGACAGCCTGTAATTAGTGCAGCCGGACCGGCCTATGAGGAGACATGCACCTGGCCTTGGGATGATAAAGGTATGGAGACAGACAGACACTTACTAGCACAATTTTGAATTACCGGTTCTAGAGATGAGAACTTTTAAGTCTTCACCGGGTAATAAGTCAGTGGGTAGATTTGATTTGTTAAATATTGGTGTTATTTAAAGGAAACAAATATAGTGGATTGTATCCCCCCCTAATAGTACCCAGGGTGATGAAATATATTAAATCTGTTTTATATGTTTTAGACATATATATGTTTGTAGACTATGTTTTATAGGATAACCCATATCTCTTATATTTTAATTTTATATTATCTATTTTATCTTATTATTTATATATGCATTTCTTCAACACTTATTTAATCTTTATACCTTATTTGGCCTTTAATCATATCATTATCCACTATTACACTATACAGCAGAGGGAACTGTATACCTCATTTTCTTTCAACACCCCAACATTTTTCCAACCTCATGGATGGTGTACCAAGTAAAACAGACATTTAGAGCCAAAACGAACTGTAGTAAGTTTCAATAAAATCCAAGATGGCGGTGTGAGACCATGCATTCCACCAAGCATGATTTTCGCCTATAAAAGTCTTTCAATGAACCAGAGAGACATAAGCTGATATAAAATTCCTGGGAAGCTACTGCTGTAGCGAAACACATTGATCACATTTGTCTGTGCTATATCAAGCACAAGACATCCACAACAGAGACTGCCATTTGCTTTTACCTGAATTTAAATCACTATCTTAAAGTTATTTGCCATTTTATTTGTTTATACTTTTTTGCAAAATAAAGCCTTCTAAAGCTGTGTGTGAACCAGCACCTGGATGTGATAAGTGGAACAGTAAGGGAAACTGGCTTGTGGACCAACCACTTCTCAACCTAATTGGGAATAAACCTAAACTTTTCTGTATCGTAGGGTACCACAGCCCACCCTAAACCACCATGTTGGTTTTTTTTAATAAGCACCAGAAACAGACTTAAACATTCGTTCCCTCAGCGGTCTGCACCTGGCTTTATGATTGCAGAAAGTTGCAAACAGCCAACACAGATGCGGGGTGCCGGATAATGCAGAGAGTCAAGGGAACCGTTCTGGAAGTCTGTTTCTGGGGATTGTTTACAAATTTTACAAAACTAATATGCCTCTTGGGGTGGGCTGGGTACCCTAGACTTTAGAAAAAGCTTTAGTGGGTGGGGGAGGTCGCATGAAGGGATTCGCAGGGGGGGAGGAAGGGGGAAGAGCTCCCATGCACATGCCAGAGACCTCAAAAGGACAAGGAAAAAGCAGGGACCAGATACACACAGACAGTGCCTAATTTTCACTTTCTGGGACAATGGAAATGCACTACAGGAGAACCATAAGGAGAGAGATGTAAGGTAAGGATTGGGGCCAGTAGTGGGTTAAATTTTATTTTGGTCGTGGACATGCCCTTTAAAGTCAGGATCATTGTGGCAGTATATAGCCCGCCCCCCTCATAAACCTACATCCAGCCAATAGGAAGATGGGCTCAGCAATGAGTTATACTGTGCTGTTCATCATTTAGGGCAAAACTGGAAGTGAGGACCTAGTGGTTTAAATCCTCATCCTGTGTACAATTTAGGGGAAGGGTTTTTGAGGGACACTAGGGTTGCCCTAAATATAAATAAGATATTTGACTATGCAGATTAGATATTGTAAAGATGATTCAAATGCAGTATTCATTTTGACAGCTGGTCGTAAAAAGAATTGGTTGAAAAATGCACCACTAGTGCAGTTCTACAAGTAAATAGGAATTGCTCTGAAAGAAAGGATTACGAAGAACAGAGTGAAGCTTTAGAAAGGAGATTTTGGAGATGTTATGATTTGACAGCTTTAGAGAGTGCGAAAATAAAGCAGATTGATTAAAGACATACGGGAGATTCAATAAAAGTTCTTATCGTTAAATGGTGCTAATTTTGCCCCAACATCAGATGTTAGTTTCAAATGTTAAATAAGATCTGATTGGTTGGAGCAAAATTAGCACCATTTTAAACGATAAGAACTTTTATTGAATAACCCTGATAGAGGATTAAGAGAAACACCTACAATATTATTAGAATATATTAAAGAAGTACTGTAGATAAGATAGTCCAATCCGTTTATAAGCATTGTCATTTATAATGGAAGATAAAGAGTTGGATACACACAGCAACAATCTGTCAAAGATGACAAATATTCTGCAAGATTCTGAATGTTCTCCCATATAAAGTATATATAAAGTATAGAGAGAACGTTGGTGACTGCCATACTCCCTATATAAAGTATATATAAAGTATAGGGAGAACATTAGTGACCGCCATACTCCATATATAAAGTATATATAAAGTATAGGGAGAACGTTAGTGACTGCCATACTCCCTATGTAAAGTATATATAAAGTATAGGGAGAACATTAGTGACCGCCATACTCCCTATATAAAGTATATATAAAAGTATAAGGAGAACGTTAGTGACCACCATACTCCCTATATAAAGTATATATAAAGTATAGGGAGAACGTTAGTGACCGCCATACTCCTTATATAAAGTATATATATAAGTATTAGAGACGTTGGTGACCGCCATACTCCCTATATAAAGTATATATAAAGTATAGGGAGAACGTTAGTGACTGCCATACTCCCTATGTAAAGTATATATAAAGTATAGGGAGAACATTAGTGACCGCCATACTCCATATAAAGTATATATAAGCATAGGGAGAACATTAGTGACTGCCATACTCCCTATATAAAGTATATATAAAGTATAGGGAGAACGTTAGTGACCGCCATACTCCTTATATAAAGTATATATAAAGTATATAGAGAACGTTGGTGACCACCTACTCCCTATATAAGTATTATTAAAGTATAGAGAGAACGTCAGTGACCGCCATAATCCTATATTAAGTATATATAAGTATAAGGAGAACGTTAGTGACCGCCCTACTCCCTATATAAAGTATATATAAAGTTAGAGAGACGTGGTGACCGCCATACTCCTTATTAAGTATTATAAATATAGAGAGAAAGTCAGTGACCGCCATACTCCCTATAAAGTAATATAAAAGTATAGGGAGAATGTCAGTGACCACCATACTCCCTATGTAAAGATATGTAAAGTATAGGGAGAACGTTAGTGACCGCCATAATCCCTATATAAAGTATATAAAAAGTATAGGGAGAATGTCAGTGACCGCCATACTCCCTATGTAAAGTATATGTAAAGTATAGGGAGAACGTTAGTGACGGCCATACTCCCTATATTAAGTATATATAAATTATAGAGAGAACGTCAGTGACCGCCATACTCCCTATAAAAGTATATAAAAAGTATAGAGAGAACGTCAGTGACCCCCCCTCCATATGATAAGTATATGTAAAGTATAGGGAGGAGAAAGGTAGTGACGCCATACTCCTATATAAAGTATATAAAAGTATAGAGAGAACGTTAGTGACCGCCATACTCCCTATATAAAGTATATAAAGTATAGGGAGAACATTTGTGACTGCCATAGGAGACTCCCTATATTTTAGTACAGGGGGAGGGCCGCAGCACAAAAAGAAGGGAAATTTTACATGAGAACGACTGTTTACACTCCTGATGTCAAACGTTAATCAGCATTAGAATTAGTTATTTTGACCAACACACATCAGCGCTATAGGGCTATGGGTTTCCCTATATCGTAATGTGTATACCCAGCTTTAAAGGACAACTAAGAACAACATTGAATTATAAGGCAGATCTCCTTGTTATAAAGCAGTAATCAGTGTCTCACCTCTAATTTTTAACAATTGTTCAACAATTAACTTTCTAACATGAGGTTTGTGTTTTTTTTCCCAGTGTTCCAGTATCACACAGTGTGGTCACTGACCATTATGTTCTTTACACATGCTCAATCCTAAGTTACTGCAGGAACTTGTTACAGTTGTTACAGTTGGTCACACCCACTAGTAGCCTCTAGCCAATCTTTTTACAGGACATTATAGGCATGGGAGCATGTGAATGAGGTCAGGGGTGTGGCCAGTCACTGTACATACACACAGTTATTCATCCAGTTTTCAAGTGGTAACATTTACTTTAATGCTATTTACTGTATTGTTATTTTACAGCCTAGTTATTTACAGCCTATGGTGTTTTTAGAGGGGATATGTTCAGATTCTGGAGTGTAACTATTTAGGTTTAGTTCTCCTTTAAGCAAAAATAAGACCAAAAAAAAAAAAAAAAAAAAGCAAAAAAACACCCCCAGAAATCTAAAGAGTATATTATCCCCCTGTGCAAGTATAAGAGAAAAAAAGATGCGGGACTATGTATAACTATGGGGATGTATAGAAGTGCAGATTGTAAAGTGATTGATTATGTTTCAACACCAATAACTGGTTTTTATGATCAATTGTCCATGTGGATTAAAGTACATTGGTAAAAGAATTACAGAACTTCATGTCAGAATAAAAAAAAATGAAAAAAGGGCTATGTTACTAAAGAAAAAACTACAATCCAACAGATACATAACATTATAATCAGATATATAAAGAATCTATGATGGAAATAAGTGAGTGGCCACAGTACCTGTAAAGCGGGTGGGGCTTAGGCACCTGTGAGTGGGCGGGGCTTAAGCACCCATGTGTGGGTGGGGCTTAGGCAAACACGAGTGGGCGTGGCTTAGACACCTGCAAGTGGGCGGGGCATTGCACACACGAGTGGATGGGGCCACGGCACCCGTGAGTGGGCGGGGCCACACGGGGCTGTAACTGGGAGGAGACACAGGGCAGATTGACTGACAGGTTTCAAAGCAGGAAGTGCAGGGGACCTGGTGATGCAAAAACTCTCAGGAGAGCAATTCCTATCAATTTACCTAAAGTCATTTGGACCACAGTTCCCCTTTAACTTCATTATATAGGTCTCTCGGATATAGAAATGTAAATAATTTGGTTCAGACAATGGACTTTATATGTTTTAATATAGTGTAATAATGCTTCCTCCCCCTATGGAGGGTAAATTTGGTTCATCCCATTAGGATTAAAAGGAAAAGAAAGTGTATCCATTTTTTATATGCCTGATGAAGTTGCTGATATTGTTGGGGCCTAGGAATGTGGCATTGATATTCTTTTTGTTGTTTCTATAAATGTTTGAGCAGATCAGTAGCACTTCTGCAAGATTTATTGAATTTAGCCTAAGGATTGCTTTCACAGTTCTTTTATTGTATGTAATTATTGGGAAGATGGTCTAGCTTCCAGGGGTAATAGCACCCCCAACATGCCCCTTTAAAGGGAGGTCCTATTCCTTTAATATATAAAGCACTGGATGGACAGCCTCTCCCCTCACTATTAAAAGCCGAAGGGCTGGGGGGAAGTGAGAAAGCCTGTTATATTATCCAGTGCACAACTATGAGAAATGTAAGTTTTCTATGGTAATTGAAGTAAAAAGGTTAGAAGTTAGGACCTTCCAGACTGGGGTTACCTTGACATGGTTACATAGTAACATAGTAATTAGGTTGAATAAAGACATACGATCCTCAAGTCCAAACTATTCTCCCTCTTTTTTTTTTTTATAACCCTACCAAACAGTTGATCCAGAGGAAGGCAAAAAAACCCCAGCTAAAAAGGGGGGAAAAATTCCTCCGCTCCAAACGGCAATCGGAAAGTATCCCTGGATCAACCACACTATATGCATTAATACCCGTAATTCTCAATATTTTTTTATTTAGAAAACTTATCCAGGCCTTTTTTAAAGCTATCAATGAACTTGCCATTACCACATCTGCTGGAAGACAGTTCCACAGTTTCACCGTTCTCACTGTAAAGAAACCTTTCCTAACCTGAAGATGAAATTCTTTTCTTCCAACCTTAAAGGATTGCCACAAGTCCTCTGATATGACCTATTAGTGAACAATGCACCAGAGAGTTCATTGTATGGGCCATTAATATATTTGTATAAGGTTATCATGTCCACACGCAAACGTCGCTTCTCCAATGTAAACAGCCCTAACTTGGCTTATCTGCCTGCATATTCAAGCCCCTCCATTCCCCTTATTATTTTAGTTGCCCTTCTAGACTGCCTCAATTTCCAAGATGTCCCTTTTGTATAAGGGATTCAAAAAACTGCACCGCATTTCAAATGAGGCTTACCAGTGCCTTGTAAAGAGGGAGAATAATATTTTTCTCTCTTGAATCTTTCCCCTTTTTATACAAGACAATATTGCTAGCTCTAGCGTTGCACCTGCATTGTTTGTATCTACCAGAACCCCCAAATCTTTTTCCATTACAGATGCACTTAACACAGAGTTATTATGGTGTAGGTGGCACAGGGATATTTAAATCCCAAATGCATTAACTTACATTATAACATTGAATCTCATCTGCCATTTGCTGCCCATTTTGATAATCTATCTAGGTTGCTTGCAGCACTTGCACATCATTGGAAGTTTCCAAAGCCTGCATAGTTTAGTGTCATCAGCAAACCTGAGATCTTGCTCTCAATGCCCCTTTCTAAGTCATTTATAAAAAGATTAAAACAGAAGCGGCCCCAGTACAGAACCCTGAGGCACTCTGCTTAGAACTTTAGCCACATAGATGTAGCTCCATTAACCACCACTCTCTGTTTGCAATCCAACAACCAGTTCTCTATCCATGAACAAATGTTTTTTCAAGGCCAACAGTCTCAGTTTATACATTAGTTGCCTATGTGGCACAGTATCAAAAGCTTTCGCAAAATCCAAATATACCACTCCACTGCTGTGCCTGAATCTAACTCTTACTCATTTTTTTTCTCATAATTTCTCATAAATCCATGCTGACTACTACTAAGACGATCTCTGAAGACAAAGTCAAGGATATGAACCCGTAACAAAAGTTTCCATCACCTTCCCTACCACTGATGTTAGGCTTACAGGTCTATAGTTTCCAGGCTTTGAACGACTACCTTTTTTGAATATTGGTATTACATTGGCTTTTTCCAATCCAGCGGCCACATCCCCAGACCAAAGCGAATCTGAAAGATGAGAAACAGTATTCTAGATAGAACGAACTAAGCTCTTTTAAAAGCCGAGGATGCAATCCATCTGGTCCTGGGGCTTTATTGATATTAACTTTGTCTAATTGTTTCCATACCATATCCTCTGTTAGCCAATGGAATACTCCTCATTTTCTCCCCTGCATTTATTACAATCCCTCCTGTAAGGACAAGGAATCTCAACAGTAAAAACCGATGTAAAAAAACGGTTTAGCAGATTAGGTTTCGGCATCCTCTACAACCACCTCAGCTCCATTATTAATGGTCCCACATCTCAGTCCTCATCTTTTTACCATTTATATACTTAAAAAAACATTTGGGGGGTGGACTGCTTTGTTCGGCAATCCGTGTTCATTTTCTATTTTAGCTAGTTTTGCTTTCTTGCACTTTTTATACATCTTTTGTACTCCCTGTAAGCCTGTTTGTTCCCTTGTTTTTAAAATTTTAAAAACCTTTTTCTTTTTTCCATTCCCTTTTATCCTGAGCAATAAGCCATGCAGGGTGGACCTAATTTTTTACACTTGTGCCTAAAGGTACCGATTTGGAAATGAATAGTTTAATATCCCTTTAAAGTGGTCCACATCGCTCAGTATCTTTACCTAGAAACAAATTCCCACAGTCTATGAGCAGGAGCGATTCCTTAACAGCATAAAATTAGCTTTCCTAAAGTTAAAAGTTTGTGTTAACCCAGTGCACTTTAGATTTTTGCAAACCTATATTAAATGGCACTATCATGGTCACTATTCCCTATTAAATGACACTATATCATGGTCACTATTCCCTATATTAAATGAACTATATCATGGTCACTATTCCCTATATTAAATGACACTATATCATGGTCACTATTCCTATATTAAATGACACTATATCATGGTCACTATTCCCTATATTAAATGACACTATATCATGGTCATTATTCCCTATATTAAATGACACTATATCATGGTCACTAATACCTATATTAAATGACACTCATGGTCACTATTCCCATATTAATGATACTATATCATGGTCACTATTCCCTAATAAATGACACTATATCACGATCACTATTCCCTATATAAATGACACTATATCATGTTCACTATTCCCTATATTAAATGACACTTATCATGAAGCTATTCCCTATATTAAATGACACTATATCATGGTCCTATTCCCTATATTAAATGACACTATCATGGTCCATATTCCTATATTAAATGACACTAATCATGGTCACTATTCCCTATATTAAATGACACTATATCATGGTCACTATTCCCTATATTAAATGACACTGATCATGGTCACTATTCCCTATATTAAATGACACTATATCATGGTCATTATCCCTATATTAAATGACACTATATCATGGTCACTATTCCCTAAGCTTCCCATTACCTCATCTCCAAAAATGAGCTCAGGGTTATTAGATATCACCACGATCCAACAACACATTCTTTCTAGTAGGAACTTCTACCATTGTGAAAGAAATGCTCATATAGGAAATTTAAGAACTTTATACCTTTTGAGGTGCTGGTTGGAAGGCTTTTCATTCATGTGATCACAGTAATGTATACTAAAACCCCTTTGTTTATAAAGTATGCCAGTGTGTAGATAATATGATATTGTATGGGGCCTAGGAATGTGCATGATTATCTTTTCGGGTTTGTATTTATATGTATATACTGTATATGGTGCAACATTGATTGGATGCATTGCGTAATTACGTTGACACTTGATTCACTTTATGCTTGACAGTTATTGATAACTTAAAGGAATATTCTTTATTTAATAGTAACTTCTAAGTATCTCTTTGTATTTATTTCTTCCAGCAGATGTGCCTATGTGATTAAGTGTTACCAGATATAAGGATAGAGCCACCCTTCTACACAAGGCAGGATTTCAATGGATTTTACCTAGACAACAAGAATACCAAAGGGCTTAAATTAAGTTTACGATATTACTTATTACATAAACTGAGATGGTAAGTTAATTGTAACTACTTTTATGCTACATCATATAACCTCTAGATATCTATGAAGATGTTAATAGTTACTAGGGATTTTGAGTGAGACATTTTCTGACACCCTGTGCTCAATATAGAAGGTGTTCCATACAAATGTATAAACATGTTCTAATTCTGTATATAAATTATGTTAACCACGGCATTATGACACGCAAATGAAAGAGATATTAACTTCTTACATAAACGGTAAATTGTGTATTTTTATGGATATTTTAAATAGGAGGTTTTTTTTTTTTACTATAATGTATAGGTGGTGAGCATTAGTCTCTTTAAGCTGAAGGCCAGTGAAGAATTATGGGTACAAGGGGACATCTTAAAGGGCATGTCCACCCCCAAAACTGAAATTTAACCCATACTGGCCCCACTCTGTAGTGTACAAAAATGTGTGACTCATCCTGCGCGCTGTCTCAGCCTCAACCTCGACAAGGTCTGAGGTATGCGCAGGAGAGTCTCCCCCTTCCCTTCCCTCCCTTTCTTTCTCCCTCCCCTAGTGTAAAATCCCATGTATATATTAAGATATTGGTCCCCCAGCCCCAACCACCGTAATAGAATTTTAGAAAGTTCCCCGACTTACTTCCCTCTATCCTCCGGTGTTTGAGCAGCCGGCAGCCGCCGTCCTGATTGGCTGCCTCTCAGCCAATCAGGGACGTGGCTGATGGTCCCACCCCTGCTTGCATTTCCGTGCAAGCTGAGAGCCGGACTGTGCGGCGGAGGATAGAGGGAAGGTAAGTAACTATCGGGGCTCTTTCTAACAATTCTATTATGGCGGTTGGGGGCTGGGGGACCAATAACTATAATATATAAAAACTTCAAAATAGGGAGGGACAAAGGACACACACACACAGGAGGACAGGCCTATGAGTAAGGGGAGAGTTCTGCCCAAAAGCAAAAGGCACTTACCTTTAGCTTTGTGTTTTACATGCCGGTAATGGAGGCTCAATAAAGACAAACATTTTTTAACTTACCCTGAAGAGTTATACTGGACTGTATGAGGACCCTTGGAGGATACGGCCAGTAAAGTAGCACACTGATTCCCATTTAGATATTTACAAACATGCCCAGTATCACACTGAACCAGCACAGCATCACACTGAACCAGCACAGCATCGACACTGAACCAGCACAGCATCGACACTGAAACAGCACAGCATCGCACTGAACCAACAGCACACACATGAACCAGCACAGCATCACACGGAACCAGCACAGCACCATGACACAGCAACCACACGAACCACACGCACCACTGAACCAGCACGCATCACACTGATGATTGCCACCAGACATTTGAGAACCATTTAAGTAGCACAAATGATCATATACTACCTTAAAATAAAAAAAACATACAATAAATATTTGCCAACCTGATTTGTTCCTATAAATAATGTGCTACAGTGTGTAGTTTTTTACTGACTGTCCCAGGACTTTTGAAGAATTACTAATATTAAAAGCAGAGCACTTTTTAAAAAGAAAATTTCATTGGTTTCAATCATTTCATTGTAACAAACAATAAATAAAAAACTGTTTCTTGACTTTTCCCTTTAAACAATTTACATTATAAAGATACATAAACAAAAATAAATTCCCCTCCCTCACCTGGGAATATCCATAGAGGCTAAGGATCTGGGTATGGGGATTGTTGTATCTGAGGTGAGATCCCCAATAAATCCAGCAATGTTTCTATTTCCCATACAGGAGTAATGGGAACTGACTCCATGGTACCAGATAATATCTGGAATATGCTCCATACAGCCTTCTGGGGTCTCCACAGGAATCATACAGATGGTAACCCAGGGTCAGGTTGGGTAACAGATCAGGATCCTTGTTAATTTGCTGTATAGCAAACTGGAAATCCAATAACTGTCTGTAATTGGGGGGTAACCCTAAAATAATACATAATGTGCCTTCAGATACAGTTCTGTATTAATACTACATTCCTCAATTCAACCTGACACCATATATGTTTACCAACATCTATGAAAACATTGTATTCATAAGTCAACATCCTTACCTTTTCTAAAAGAAAAAAATAATACAAGGTTGATGGCCAGATGAAAGTTTCTAGATCACTGTTAGGGTGGCCAGATTTTAAAATCCTTCACAGAAAGAGAATACATTAAAAATGAATATTTAAGGTGTACACCATACAGGCTAGGACCACATGTTAAACAGCCACAGGCCTACAAAGATATTGGATTTTAGCTCTGGTATTGGAGGAGCAGTAATGAAGTACAGGGTTGGTTCTAGGGTTCTTCTCCAATGCAGATCATTAAAGGTCTTTAGCACAATCTAACTCTATCCAAATTGGCATATCTGACTTCAGGTGACCTGATATTTAAAAATATTGTGATAATTTTTCCTTAGATTTATTTTCCCTTAAAAAAAAGTATCACAGTACTCTTATTTTTAAATATCTTATATATGGACTAATACGGCCACTACAATCATTTTCTGTACTACAGGTGACCTGAGGCAGCAAATTTCTATCCCATTAATGTCTATGGAATGTGTCCCCAAGAAGTCATTGGCTGGTCACTTCAAATGTTGTCCCCGCAAGTACTCCCCGTTATCTCTTATGCACACACACAACGCACACACGCACACATTTAATGTATTCATGATCCTATACACACTTTCTCTGGCTTCCTCTATCACATGCATTCATACAAACACACACACACACACACATATATATATACACATTCTCTTTCCACTGTACTAAAATATGATTTATTAAAAAAAAATCTTACTCAGCACATATCCTCTTGTAATAAAAATGCTTTTCTTTCTTATAGGGAATTAATACTGTGTTCCCTGTCAGCACTGCCCCAATAGTAATATCTCCTTCTTGAATGTATTGTATTCCTCAAAAGGTTCAATAATCTTCAACTGACAGGCAGAATCTGTAGTTAGAGCCATCAATCTGTTGTAAGTTAAAGACAATGTTATAAACACAGAAACATTACAGTAGAGTAGGGTTCAGCCATGGCTCATATTATTAGACACATATATAGTACACAGCCAATGTCAGGGTCCCCCCTGCAGCCAGTAGTACTGAGTATCACAGTGGATGTTGGATTTGGCAGCATCTGTAGATCAGTGTAAGGGAACTGGCTAATCAACATATTTATATAGCGAGCACTGTCTGTTACTGACATTCACCTGGGACGAGCTGTTCTAAAAAGTCCTAGTCATTATATATATAAAAATAACAACACTTTAACAAGAGTATGTTTTCCCATCTTATTAAACTGAAGATTCTGGTTTTCATTTTGTAAAAAAAAAAACAGACTTTAAATCCTATACCTTATATTAAACAAGTAAATTAACCCTTTAAATGCTTCAGATTGTACGGTTTATAATATTGGTATTAATCACCAACTATATTGTGTACTTGAGTCTTTCCTTTAAAAAAAATCGCAGCTAGGAATGATTGGAGGGCATTCCAACTCAGCTCGAGCCCCTATTGGCTTTGGACCAAAACCAAAACCAATAAAATGTAGCCTTTTGAAGGTTCTCATTCATCCAGGTCTTTTATATCTGCTGTATCAATTAGATCAATTGGGCTTAAAGTTTAGTTCTTGAAGATGTTTTGCTAGTCATCCGACTGGCTTTGTCAGACAGGAAGTCCAATATCCATCTATGTTAAAAGAGCGCGCGCAGAAAGGGAGACCAGTGTGGTCAAGGACTTCCTCTGATGCAGAGGATCTCCTAGTGACTACCCCTGACCTTCCATGGTGGTATAGTGGTGTAATGAACTGTTATTGTCTGCCCGACAACAGTTTACTACTGGCTATAGTTAGAAGGGAGCAACGAAAAAAACAAACCCAAAATAAAGAAATATCTGTAAACTGTAAAACGACCATGTGATCTACTTTTGACATGTAAAAAATGTTAATATGCAATATAATATGAAATTTATATTAATGCTACACTACTTATCCCTTATCCCCTTGTATTTTTAATGTACAGCGCTGTGTACCCAGTAGGCTATAAATAAAATATACAACAACAACATACATACACATACATACATACATACATACATACATACATACATGTCAAAACTACTATTTTAACATTTGACATTTTCTCCAGAGCATCAAGCTTTTTTCTATCTACTAGAGATGATTCTCGGTTTTGGAATGCTGGTTCTAAAAATCCACGGATCCGGCTAAATCTTCGGAAATTCAAAATTCCAAAACTCAGAACTTATTGAAAAAAAAATAAATAAATAAATAGAAAATCAAAATAGAATATAAGAAAATCAAAATTGAAAATGCCATTTGAAATAATAAATTGAAAAGTTGAAAATTCCATTGAAAATACCAAATAAGAGAATTTGAGCAATCATCTTCAATTTGATTTTGGAACTTCTGCAGCACTGCAGGTTGGTTCATTCTGCTCTCCATTTAATTAATCATTTTAAATCTGATTTAATAAAGGTATATCATTTGGTTGATATAAGTGTGTTTGATGAAAGCATTACTCACATAATGGTTTTGTATGAATGTCAGTCATTGGTGTTCAGGTTATTTTTTATTTTTATTTATACAAATCTAGTTCCATTTGATATTAGAATTTTCCGACGAATAACCAGGTGTCATCACCCTTCCTGAGGAGTTTATCCAAAATATTAATAGCAGTGTCCATGGTGAGGCTGTGCAGAACTTATAAGTGTCGCCGACACTACAAGGAGGCAGTGAGTAAGGGAGGGTGGGGAAATTAGGAGCACTCACTAAACATTAATAATTTACTGACAAAGCAAGCACAGATAATATGTGAGTACCAGCATTTCACTTCAGTTGTTTCAGTGAGTATAGTGACCCTTTAAAAAAGAGCTCCAAATGTCTTGGTGTCTAATGACAGAAGTGTAGTGGAAGTGTTGTTGGTGTTGTATTTCTCTATTTATTTGTTTAACCAAGTTGCTACTAGTAATGAGTTTATTCAGAACTGCCAGTTTTTCGAAAATCCGTGGATCCAACAGATTTAGAAATTTTCAAAACTTGGAAATCAGTATTGAAAACAGGAAGATTAAAAAATCTAAAAATTGTGTTTAAAAATACTGATAGAAAATTTGAAAATAGCATTAGATATTTAAAATTGCCATAAAACATTTGAAAAATTCCAATTCATTTGGATTTGACTCTGATTTTCGTATTTTCGTAACTTACAATAGGTCCACTAACTGGTGCGGAATGAAACTTGCTGGTTCGTTCATGTTTAGTTGTTACTTGTGGCAAAAAATTGTTCATAGATATCAATTAGCTGGTTATTATGGGAACAAACCAGCTGGAAGCAGAAGCTTTTATAAAACCTCAATTGCTTACAATTTACCGCCGGTAAAACTAAACAGTTACAATTATTTTTTTTTGTGTTTGTTAAAATAATATTAATAATGATTTACCATTACCGATCGTTATTTTTTGCTAGTTTGTTTATAAATTTTGCCCTGTAATCATTTTAGTAATCTGTTTGCTCTAAAACGTTTAACATGTAAAGATCTTTGGGATTACCACATTCTATTACCCAGTCATAATCGGTGGATTGAGGTTATAACCACGTTTGAGTGGTCTGACCATTTTATAGACCCAAAATCAATCTATTCTCTTAAAAAGTGGTATTATAATGCAAATAGTTCCAATTAAATGTGTCATCTCTAGTCATAAGAGTTAAACATTTCAGACATAAAAAATTATTTTGTAATTTTTTAAAGATTTAAAGATTTGATTTTGTCTACCACTTGATTAAAGTCTGCATAAAAACAATATTAATCGCTTCAGTAACATATTCAGTTTTTACACATAGATATGTATATGCTAACTTGTTTAAATGGTTTATCATTAATTAAATAAAATAAAGAAATTTTGTGCTTGTAGCAGATTTTTTCTTAAAACGCACTAAATATCAGTTTTCCAAGTATCCTGAAAGCATGTACTTGTGTTGGTGCATACTGAAAATACAGCATAAAAGCCATACAATTCATCACACCAGTACAATATATGGGAACAGTTTTGTATTTGTGGAAGTTTGAGTTTTAGCAGATTTTTAAAAAAATAAAGAAAAGAAACAGACTTTAATTACTGATCTGTTCTGTACTTTTTCTAGTGTAAGTTTTGCTTTAATGCTGCATTTGTAATAAGTCTTAGTTATTTACAAATGCAGACAGTACTTTTAGCAGTATAAACTATGATTTGTCAGACAATAACAGCTTCTGCACTGATCCACACCTGTCAAGGCTTAGGGGACTTTAGGAACTTCCTATTATTCAGAGGATCCCCCTGACATCATCAGGAGTCCCCGTGTCTCCTTTGTTCCACACCCCCAGCTCTCCTTTACTAAACAAATTGTCCCTTTTAGAATTGAGGCACATAGTGGTTAACATCCTTCTGGACTGCAGCAGCAGTGTTCCTTTCTGGGCACTGATACCAAACCTTACAAAATTTGTGGCACAAAGGTATTTTACACAGATTGTAAGAGGTACCATAAATGGCATGGAAACGGTTAATATAAAATACATTCATAGCCTGTTTTTAGAATTCATTTTCTTAATAATTTTATATTACCACATACAACAAGCTTTAGGGTCTAAAAAACATGACACTAGTTAGACATTGGAAATCTGGAAGTTCAACTCAATAGAATTAGAAAGAGTACCAGGTTTTATGACAATTAAATTAGCTTTTGTGTTTATATTAGGTCTATTAAAATGATGTAACATTTGTGAAGGAAAATACAGCCTAATAGTCAGCACTAGAGGTCAATATGGCAAAATCTCCACAACACAGTGTTTTTCCCTTTGGTGCTCAGATAGGCTGGGATCATTGTGATCCAAACACTGCAGAAGACCAGCATGCTGAAAGTGATGTACTTGGCCTCATTAAAAATGTCCGGTAAGGTCCGAGCTAAAAATGCTAAAAACAAACTAACAGCTGCTAGAAGCCCCATATAACCAATAACTGGAGTAAAAGGCAATAGCTAATCCCTCATTGCACTGAATGATGATGTTCCAGTGTAAGTGTCAATGTCCATATCCTGAAAGGGAGGAGAAATGGCAACCAAGTAATACAGATATTATTTGAATGGATGAACAGGTCAAGATACAGAATTGGACAGTTTGACTCCCACCCATTCCCTCCATGAGCTCCCAGGCTTGGTGGCTTTGAATGCAATGTAAACCATGATAGTCTGGCCAGGAGAGAAGAGACAGTATGGAGAAGTGATTCCAAAAGTGATTATACGTAACATGCAGGTTATATCCACAGGGCGACCAGGAACAGAAACACACTGAGGAAGCTCAGCTTGATGGAGACCAGGAGGAGGAAGCTGAGGTTCTGTTATTGGCTCTTACAATGGGGGTGTCCTGGAATGTATAAAAATCCCCAATATCATCATAGTTACAAGGCAAAAAAAAACTAAGATTGCTGAAAAAACATAGAAATGATATCAGTGTATGAGAGAAATTCTTCTATTTTAGCAACACAGGTTTTACTCCCATTATTTGGCCATTCATTGTTGGGCATTTAAAGCAGCTTCGACTGCTATAAAAAAAAAAACAACATTTACAAAGAGTGAATGATTGATATAACATTAAATGCCCCTTATCAAAGGCAGCTCATAGTTTCTCATTTTGCTATAACACATCTAAAGGTGTACATGTATTTTCAGGGAAAAACGAGCACTTTTTTTATATCTTTATCGCAAGGGGCCATTTTTTATGTAGTGCCCCTCCCAGCATTGTTCTCCAATATACATAACATAGGATCCAGGTCTGATTGTACCTGATCCAACACGGAACCCCTCGGTTCCGAAATCCAATCGTGTTTTCGAGGTTTACCGAACGTTCAATGGTATTTTTGAGAGTTACAGAAAATAACCTTGAAGTTTGGTCATCTCGAAAATACGATCTGAAGGCCCGTAATACGAATGATTTGCCCGGTTATGCGCGGAACGTTTGGATTTCAGAACCTAGGGGTTCCGTGTTGGATACAGGTCTGAGTCGGACCAAGATCCATCTCTAATTAGAAAATGAATAATTATCCACTCAATTTACATTTTTATTGGGGGGGTGGGGAGAGAAGACACCTATCTTTCCATGGACTGAAACTTCTTCAAGATCATCATAAAATGACCAAACTCCCACTTCTCTGTTTTCCTGCAACAAGGGATGCACCTAGTATCTCCATGTCCATCTCCCACCTTCCTGTCTTTCTGCAACAAGGGATGCACCTAGTAATCCATGTCCATCTCCTACAATGGACAGCAGCTGCTGAAAGCAACAAGAGATAGGCAGCATTTGATAGAGCTGGTTTACGGTCTCTTGTCAAAAACAAGGAATACACTCGCCATAAAGTGACATCAAGGGTTAGCATGCTAATACATTTTGTTTGGTGGGGGAGTTTTGGAGAGGGGTGTGTGTGAAGGGGGGTCTCATTGTGTGAAAATGCTTAGTGGGTCTATGGATCATTGAATGAAAAAAAAAAGGAAAAGTGCAAATAAATTCAATACAGAGGCAAAGGGAGCAGCAGTAGATTCTTTGATTTTTCTAGTGATCCCTTTTTATATTTCCTGGAATGTCCAACAAACACAGAATATGGAGGAGGGATATAGGGAAATTATAGTGGAGAAAAGAATGATATTCGTTCAAATTTTCTTTTATACATTTCCAGTGCAGGACATTCTTTTCACCTCTGACTTGGAGTTCTGGATGGGAAGGAAAACCTTTCAACAAATAGTGCCAGCAGTAGCGACTGTTGTGTCCAAATTTCCCAATAAGCAGAGGGGGTTCTTTTTAGGACTATATTTGTCCATTAAATTACCCTAAACTAATTGCCTCCCCACATTGAAAACTACGGACCACTTAAAGCATATGTCCACCCCCTAAACAAAAATGTTATTTGTCACAAGGTTTATATAACTCAAAGCTCTCCCCAAATGTACTTACCAGCTTGTTCCTCACTGCTTTCTGCTTGTCTTTCGTGCTTTTTCCGTGCTTGGAGCAGAAGGGGCTCAACCGATCTAGCCAATTACAGGAGCGGAGACAAGCATAAGGCAGGAGGAATGAAGGCTGGTAAGTACATTTGGGGACAGCTTTGAGTAATATAAACCTTGTGTGAGGTCGAGGTTTTCAACCATTTCTGCAAATAAACAACAACAAATAAAAAATTTTGTTGGGGGGTGGACATACCCTTAATTAAAAAAATAATTAAAGGGTATTAAAGAACTAATACCATTTATTGGACTTTATTTAAAGCAAACACCAACCATTAGAAACATAGTTAACAGTTTGTATTATAAAATGTTACCAGTTGTGTTAGAAATTTCTCCTTCGGAACATGGGACACAATTATATGCAGCAGATTTGGACTCCTGGAGCTGGAGCTTTGGAACCAGGGAGACAAACTGTCTGAACATTGGCTTTGGGTCTAAAAACATGATCAATTTTGATCTTATTAGAAAAGCCTTTCCGACCTTATAGACCAGCATTCCGACCTTATTAGACAGCATTCTCGACCTTATCTAGACAGCATTCCGACCTTATTAGACCAGCATTCTGACCTTATTAGACCAGCATTCCAACCTTATAGACCAGCATCCACCTTATAGACCAGCATTCCAGACCTATTAGACCAGCATTCCGACCTTATTAGACCAGCATTCCGACCTTATTAGACAGCATTCCGACCTTATTAGACCAGCATTCCGACCTATTAGACAAGCATTCTGAATTAGTAGACCAGCATTCACGACCTATTAGCCAGCATTCCGACCTATTAGACCAGCATTCCGACCTTATTAGACCAGCATTCCGACCTATTAGAACAGCATTCTGACCTATTAGACAGCATTCCGACCTTATAGCAGCATTCGACCTTATTAGACCAGGATTCCGACCTATAGACCGCATTCTGACCTTATAGACAGCATTCGCCTTATGACCAGATTCCGACTTATAGACCAGCATTCGACCTATAAAAAAGCATTGCACCTTATTAGAAAACCATTCTGACCCTTAATGTAAAGCATTACAACCTTATTAGAAAAGCCTTTCCAACCCAATTAGACCAGCATTCCGACCTTATAAAGACAAGCATTCCCACTTATTAGAAAACCATTCCAACCTTATTAGAAAAGCCTTCCAACCCAATTAGACAAGCATTCCCACCTTATTAGACAAGCATTCCCACCTTATTAGACAAGCATTCCCACCCTATTAGACAAGCACCCACCTTATTAGACAAGCATTCTGATCTTATTATAAAAGCAGTCCCACCTTATTAGACCAGCATTCAGACCTTATAAAACAAGCATTCCCACCTTATAAAAAAGCATTCAAACTATTAAAACAAGCATTCCCACCTTATTAGACAAGCATTTCAACCTTATTAGAACAAGATTCTCACTTATTAGCAAGCATTTCCACCTTATTAGACAAGCATTCCCACCTTATTAGACAAGCATTCCCACCTATTAGACAAGCATTCTGATCTTATTATAAAAGCATTCCCACTTATTAGACCAGCATTGAGACCTTATAAAACAAGCATTCCCACCTTATTAAAAAAGCATTCAGACCTTATAAAACAAGCATTCCCACCTTATTAGACAAGCATTTCAACCATTATTAAAAGCATTCCCACCTTATTAGACATGCATTCCCACCTTTTTAGACAAGCATTTCCACCTTATTAGACCATCATTCCTATCTTATTAGACAAGCATTCCCACCTTATTAGTCACGCATTTCCACCTAATTAGACAAACATTCCCACTTTATTAGATGAGTATTCCCACCTTATTAGACAAGCATTCCCACCTTATTAGACAAGCATTCCCACCTTGTCCCACCTTATCAGACAAGCATTCCCACCTTATTAGACAAGCATTCCCACCTTATTAGACAAGCATTCCCACTTATTATAAAAGCATTCCCACCTTAATATAAAAGCATTCCCACCTTATTAGACAAGCATTCTGATCTTATTATAAAAGCATTCCCACCTTATTAGACAAGATTCCGACCATATTATAAAAGCATTCCCACCTTATAGACAAGCATTTCCACTTTATTAGACCATCATTCCCACCTTATTAGACCGCATCCCCACCTTATTAGTCACACATTCCCACCTAATTAGACAAGCTCCACCTATAAAAGCTTCCCACCTTATTAGACAAGCATTCCACACCTTGTCCCACTTATCAGAAAAGCATTCCATCTTATTAGACAAGCATTCCCACCTTATTATAAAAGCATTCCCACCTTATTATAAAAGCATTCCCACCTTATTAGACAAGCATTCCAATCTATTTTATAACAGCATTCCCACCTATTAGAACAAGCATTTCAACCTTATTATAAAAGCATTCCCACCTTATTAGACAAGCATTCCCACCTTTTTAGACAAGCATTTCCACCTATTAGACCATCATTCCTATCTTATTAGACAAGCATTCCCACCTTATTAGTCACGCATTCCCACCTAATTAGACAACATTCCCACTTTATTAGACGAGTATTCCACCTTATTAGACAAGCATTCCCACCTTATTAGACAAGCATTCCCACTTGTCCCACCTACAGACAAGCATTCCCATCTTATTAGACAAGCCTTCCCACTTATTATAAAAGCATTCCCACCTTATTATAAAAGCATTCCCACCTTATTAGACAAGCATTCCAATCTTATTATAACAGCATTCCCACCTTATAGACAAGCATTCCCACCTTTTTAGACAAGCATTTCCACCTATTAGACCATCATTCCTATCTTATTAGACAAGCATTCCCACCTTATTAGTCACGCATTCCCACCTAATTAGACAAACATTCCCACTTTATTAGACGAGTATTCCCACCTTATTAGACAAGCATTCCCATTATTAGACAAGCATTCCCACCTGTCCCACCTTATCAGACAAGCATTCCCACCTTATTAGACAAGCATTCCTACCTTATATATAAAAGCATTCCCCACCGTAATTAAAAGCATTCCCACCTTATTAGACAAGCATTTCGACCTATTATATATAAAAGCATTCCCACCTTATTAGACAAGCATTCCCACCTTATTAGACAGCATTCCCACTTATTAGACCAAGCATTTCCACCTTATTAGACAAGCATTCCCACCTTATTAGACAAGCATTCCATCTTATTAGACCATCATTCCCACCTTATTAGACAAGCATTCCCACCTTATTAGTCACACATTCCAACCTAATTAGAAAAACATTGCTACCTTATAAACAAGAATTTCCACCGTATTAGACAAGCATTCCCACCTTATTAGACAAGCATTCCCACCTTGTCCCACCTTATCAGACAAGTATTCCCACCTTATTAGACAAGCATTCCCACCTTATTA